>OMLP01013689.1:15648-27922 GCA_900302685.1 Spondyliosoma cantharus
CAGTTATGAATCTGACCACTGACGGGTGTAAAATTCGATGAGGGATTGATTTTGAGACAAATTCTGGCAGGCAGCTGCTAAGAAACTCCCAAACTTTGTCTCCCGCTCTAACCCCCGAAAAAAATCGCGGAATTTAACCTCTGATTTTGTCTGTTCCTGAGCCAATTAAGCTGTGAGATTTGTTTGAAGTTGTAGATTGAAAAGAGAGCTTGCCGGTATTCGGGCCCAAACAGTGAAGGGAGACCACAGGGGTCCAGGTTCCCAGAGCCTGCATGTGTAATCCAGTCTAACATGCATGCAAATCTCATCTGTGCCCGCACACAATGGCCTGTCTGTGTGGAGGAGGGAGGAAGGGAAGGGGAAGCGGAGGGAGAGAGGAGGAAAAGCTGTAAGTGTGTGTCCTCTGAGCCAGAGCATATGCCATGAGAGGGAGCACAGACGCACTAAGGTTCACCGACTAGTAGGAGTCTTTTTATCGGGGTTGATATTTAAACATCTGCATAATTAATCCAATATCTGCGGAGCTCTCCGAGGAGAGAGAAAAACGCAGCATCGCCCGTGGAAAAGAGAACATTGTGAATTCTTGGCACTGCTCTGAGTGCAGCTCTTCTTCTCCGCGGTGTAAAAACAAAAGTTGGCGAGCCAGATCTCAGGGGAAATTAAAAATCTTTGTCTTATCCAGCCAATTAAATGAAATACACCTTTTTGTACATGGCTGGAGCTAGCCTCTGGAATCTATTTATGACCGTGTTGTGGCTCACACTTCTGCTCGGCTGTTCAGAGGAGCTTCACGTCCCTTCACCCCTCAGGATGAGGCCCGGAATCGGGGGGGCACGTGGAGAGCAGCCCAGTCACCTGAATGAAATGTTGGCCTTTTACATTTCTTGCGCTTAAATTTGTACAGTGTTGACATTTCTACAACACATGTCGCGTCACGCTGACCGCATGTTCGAGACTGCCTCTCAACATTTGTGAGAAGGAAAACACAGGATAGTTTTAACAAGAAAAACTGGCAAATTTCCAGCCATGTTTGTGGCCCGATCGTATCTTCACCTAAACAAGTGGGGTTTTATGCCTAGAGAAACCTGAAGTTGCGACTGGGATACCAATGTTAATCGATATTTTTGACCCGTTATTCATGTCGGTCGAGGTCAGATTGCATACAGACTGCTATCGGCTTGGCTTGAGCAGTGTGAGGTAAAAAGTGAAGCCCACTAATAGAAGCTCAGTGTGGGAACATCTCCAGAAAGGCAACAAAGTCCATGTTAATTACAATGTCTGAATGCTTACATTAGCATTGGATAGCGTGTAAATTAATTCTAAAATAGCAACACGCGCCTTTTTATTTGAGCCTGGGAGTGAAACACCGTCAATGTAATCAAACAATTCCATTTTATTAGGAAGGTGGCTGAATGCTAACGTTAGCTAACAGTTTATCAAATGCGTTGTTCTACCTTAAAATATAGCATGATCTCCCTGCAGATTCTTACCAACCAATGCCTTTTCAGTTGCTGTTCAATCGGGGAGCTGTGAAATGATCAGCATTTGTCAGATTCCCTGCATTTTTTACCAATTGCGACCTGGAACACAGTGTACAGTCCTCAAGCCTCCTATCTTGAGAGTGATATCAGAGGAAAATGGGCACCATGTGAATATGGTCTATTTTCATCATTTCATCACAGCCATTTTGCACCTTTAAAACAATAATTAAGCGGGTAATTACTGGCTAATGGGTTCGTCGGCTCAGCAAAAAGCAAAGTGAACTGAAACAGACATCCCTCGACGCAACATGACAGAATGCAACATAAAAGTGTCAGCGTGTCCGCGGATTGCAGAAACGTACACCGTCAACAATCCGTCTGGGGTCGGGGTTGAGGATTTTTTCATTTCATTTTCCCAGAGAACTTACTTTCCATCTGTCTCGATCATATAGATTTATAGGATTAGTCCCAGTGCTGTTTTATTCCTCAGCAGAGGCTCAACTCTCTCATGTGAAACATTGGATTAGATAGTCAGGGAGCTCTTTGTGTGTGTCTTCTCCGGTCCTCCAATGGCTCCTTTCTCTGCCATCTTACTATCATTGTGTGCAGCGTTGTTTCTGTATGCACGCCGCGCCTTCAACTTTATTACATTTCGATAACTTTATACGTGTGTGTGTGTGTGTGTGTGTGTGTGTGTGTGTGTGGTTGTCTTTATTCTCCCGAGCTAGCACCTCTGCTCTGTTGAGACCCCACCGTGCAGACCATAGCCCGGCAGGGGGCCTTCACTCCAATTTGCCATCGTTTGTCACCATTTGTTCGTCCTGACAAACAAAATGTTGGCCCTCGGCCCCCTCCCGTTTGGCCACAGTCACACATGGGATCAGCTGCGCTCCTCTTCTCATGGCTCGGCTACTTCAGCGGGATCTCTTTCTTTCTTTTTCTTTTTTTTTTCTTTAACACAATAATTGGGCTCTGCGTCGCTAGCCGCGGCGGACGTACGCTTAAAATAGTTTCCCCCATCTAATTACCTCATTTCATCTGACATTAATATTTAATATTGTAGCATGTTACTGTTGCATTATTGATGGTGTGTTTGTCTCGGTGTATGAGCCGTTAATTAAAAGATAAACTGGAGCTGTGGCTGAATGACAGCTTCTTTATCCCTGAGTCTTTTCTCTGACCCTGTCTTCTTGCCTATTGTCGCTGCAGTCAGATGTCTCTCCCTGCCTCAGCGTCATTGTGTACTTAAATATCTCTATTACAGGCCCTGAGACTTCAAGGTAATTGCATAATGCACTGTAAGGCCAGTTTTATGATAAACTCTAGCTGGACGGGCTTCCAGCCGGATTGAGCACTGACGAGCGAGGTCGAGATGTTCCAGGCCGATATGAGCCTCTGCATGGCAGGCATGGCAACCTTCTCCACCCGTCTGATAGCTGATGCTGATTTCCTGCCTCATATCACTTTCTTGCGTCCTGGCGCAGCAGAGAAACTCAAACATGTTAAATTGCTCCCCGGCTCTTTAAAAACACAGGAAGGTCAGACAGTTAAAGAGCTCTCTGTGAGGCTTTCCTGGGAGACTAAAGCCCCTCTCTGGGCGGCTTGCAAATGGACAGGCAATAAACTTTAGGCGACTTTACGGTGTTAACAGCGAGGAGTGAAGCCAGTCGGGGATTCGGTTTCCCCTCTTCCTCCTCCACGTCTCTGCGATGTTGTGTGTCAGAGGGTTTCAGCTGCGATTCGCGAGATGAACCGACATATGACCGTACCATTAGGCAGAGTGGCTGGCTGTTTCTCTGGTCAGTGAGGCCACGGTGACAAATAAGTTGGCAGAGATTTTCGACAAGAGGCTCCTTGGCACCGAAGCTCGGGCTGCTTCCTTTCAGCCCCAATGAGGGACGAAGAACAGATGTCTGGTTTAAAAGCCAGGCGGTTTCTCTTCAGCTGTAATTTTTGTCTTGTTTGAAGTGAGCCCCGAGGCATATCTCATTTTCAGCCCTTGTACCAAATCATATGCATACCTTTATTCACATCTTGAAGACTCTCATTACGTGAAATGAAGAGTGTCAGATATGGAGGAAGCTATTAAGGAAGAGCAGCGAGCCCAGTGGTCTGTCGTAATTGGAGACACTAGTGCTGAGATGAGCTTTATATTACCAATGCCAGAGTGAATACTGACCTTGCTGTTTCTATGTTTGTGGCCCTGAGGGCATCTTTTTCTAAGTCTCTGGTTGTGCGATTCATAGAAAAGTAAAGGTGAAACATAAATTCAGTCCCGGGGAAAGTGTGCAAATATGTCGGCTTCTGCCAACAAAGACAAGAGGATATTTCATCATTAAATGGATTTATGCATAAGAAACTCAACATCCTCTGAGGATAAGGCTGAAAATATTCTTTATTTTTGTTATTGTCAACAAAACCACTGAAAGGCCAAAAGTCAGAGAAAGTATTATCTGTGTAGCTGAAGCCTGACACATTATAGCACTTTCCTCCGTGCCGTAACTCTGTGAGCCAATCTGTTGTTGTTGTTGTGTGACTTGTTCCCTCATTTCAGTAATCATGGGCACTGTAGTTCATTTTGGGTCAATCCAACACACCGTCTTTCTCACTAGAGCGCCAAATGTGTGTTAATCCACTGCTGAAAAATAATCCTCTTTCTACTCCTGCTCAAGAAACCAGACGACGTTTCTGGACCTTTTGTAACATACTTCATCACAACTGGATTGTAGCCCACTAAGGCCAGATGTTCTCACCTACTAGAAATATCATGCTTTGTTTATGTGAAGGGTACGGCCCAGAATGCGCAAGGAGGACGGTGACTGCCAATGCATTGACATAAATACTCCGTTTATTGGACATTCACAATATCAACAAAAAAAGAGAAGGCAGCTACACTTCGTGCTACGTCAACATCATCTGCATACCCTCTGACACGCTGTGAATTGTCTGGATATTGACCTGCTTTATTCAAACATGGGCTCAATGAGACATCACAGGATGTTGTGGTAAGGAGCGCGCAGGCGAGGGTCCGGTTACTCTTTCGATTCGGACATTTACATTCACAGATACAGCTGAACTGGGTAGTGTTAGAAAGTGGAAGGATAAGCTCACAGAAAATCCAAAAATGTTCATCTGAAAAATGAAATGTATGTCTTTATCTACTCACCCGCATTCTGATGGAAAGTCGGGTGCAGCTTCATAGTCCTCAAAACATTTCTCCACAGCAATACAGTGCTGCAGCATTCTCCTTAACAACTGAAGTAGAAAATAAAGGGCTCCATACAGCTTGTGTCGTCCAAGTCTCCAGGAGCTCAGAGACCCCATACTGTATGGATATGAAAAATGATTTTTTCAAGCCGACGTCTTCACTGTAGCTGCGACGCTTACAGCAGACAGGCTGTATTGGGCCATTGGAGATTCCTGAGGCTGATTGACCTAATACTTATTGACCTTTACAATGAACCTCATTGGCTACAGCCATGCTAGCCACTCTGTGGGGCTGTACTTGGGCGCAGTGGTACTTAAAGCTAACATCAGCATTTTAACGATGTTACAGGTAGTTCATGTTGTCATGTTGTCCCTTTTAGTTCAGTGTTAGGGTTCATGGGCTGAGTGCTACAGTGAGACAGACTAATGCTCATTGTTGCTGATTGTTACTGATATTTGCCTCTTTTTTGCCGATAACATATATATAAATATAGAACATCAGCAGAGTTTTCCTTTTTAAAATACCACAGTGAGACCATTACATTCATCTTTTAACGTATTCCAGAAATCCTGCAGATAAAACTGGAGAAACTCTCGGTTCATCTTTCATGCGTTCAAATTCAGGATCCTCAAGACGATCATTTATCTCTGTGTGAGCGGTCGTTTTAATATGAATCCCCACTTTGATAACTAAATTATTGATTTAAGTGGCTGCAATAAAACCTCATCAGCAAATTCGTTTTAATTGACAGGAGCCGGCTGATGGTTTCGTCACTCCTCGGCTGATTTATGTTTAAGGTTGATTTTATCGGCACTGAGACTCACCCAGGGGTATTAATGTGAAATGATCTCACTTTCACCCCCCTCCACAGGGACATCAGAGCGTATCTGGATTCAGGGCTTTGCTTTCCAACAGGGGGACTGAATGTGGCTCCTCTGGTTGAAGGTCTGTCCTTTCACACCGCTGCCTTAGAGCCCACGTGTCATCAATCTGATGTAAGTCGATGCAATATTGATACATTTTTCATTTATTTTTTTAAAGATTCCTGAAAATCAAAACAGCTTCCAGTGTGTTAATAAAATGCCATGCTAGATTTCTGTTGTAACCGACAATCTTTTTTAGTATTTAATGTGAATAATAACATTTGGCGTTGGTGTTAAAGGGCTTTTTTTTTAGAGAAGTGCAATCAGCGACTCTCATATAAAACACTTCAAAGTTGAATTAGCTGAGGTGTTCTAGCCTTCGTCTCATAACCATCCACCATTTTCTAATCAAATCGCTTTCATCAAGGGCTCATCTAGTTGTTGCAAACTATGTTAATGTGTTAAAATGAGGCGAGGATCCACCAGTGTGGCTGCAATCAGCACAGACTTTCATTACTGTACGTTAGAAAGTAATGGGAAGGCACAGCAGAGGAAAAACAGGGCGATTATGAGTCAGCAGCGGGAAAAATCTCCCTCCTAATTAAATCAAGGGTGCCCTTCACTCCACTAAACTTCCATATCTTGTTTTGATCGCGCTGTGGCTGCCGCTAACCTGCACAGGACGTTTGGAGAAATACAGTGGTGAACCTGAGCTCCCAAAATTAGATTAAACTCCGGCGCTCGCTGGGTTCATCAGCATCGTTAAATGGAAATCGCTCGGCGAAAAAAGGTGTGTGTTTCATGCAGACAGGAGGTCGACTCATCTTAGACCTCTAACTGGCAACTGCAGCTACAAGACAGGCTTCAAACGGAAGCTTAACCACCGTAATTCAAAGAGGCTTAAAAGCAACTTCATGTTATTTTCTCTCTTTTGTACTGAAGGACATGATAGATTGGTGCACATGCTAATGCAGGTATGCGTATAACGCATCACATTTTACAGAGTATTAAAAAGCAGTTGTAAAGCATTATTGAAGGACATTTAATGAAAGTTTTGTCCTCTGCCTGGCTACATGAGGACTGTGTCTACAATGAAGCATCGGCGATGAATGTCAAATTAGCCGTAATGAGAACTTGTTTGTTCTCCAGGATCTCAATACAAAATAGATAAGAAATGAAGGGAACGAGGGATGGTCTTTACAGATCAGTTATGATCCACAAATAAGAACCGTTCTGTCATCAGGTTGTGAAAAACCCCTTTGGCAGGTTTTATCCTTTTTATTTGGTAATATTATTTCTGTTTCTGCTACTTCATTAACAAATACTCTGAGTTTAGCAATTTCTCATAAGCCCCCAGGTCTTAAAGGTGCCATATGTAAGCACTGGCCACCTGTCAGATTCAGATTGTAGGAAGCAACAGGTCACAAGAGTACTTGCTGACTGCTGCAAACAGTAGCTGCAATAGCTAGTTAGCTCAGTTAGCCATGCAGCCAGCAGTTTGTACTAGAAGATCTGGGACCTGTGTTTGTGTTTACATTGCTCGCACAGGAGCTTTGGATCTGGACATGGCTAGCTGGTTGGCATGCTAACTTCCTGCTGTAAACTGCTGTTTATTCATATTTTGTCGATAATTTTTGTTAACTCTAAATGTTTTCAACTAAAATCCTTACATATTGCCCCTTTCAGTTATAAATGTTAGTAAGTCATCAAAAAAGGGTTTTAATTGTCTTCAATAAATGGAAGTTTGGCACATGTGGTCCATCAAGTGGTCCAACCAGTCAAAGAGATTTTTCTCAACCTGGCAGCCCCGAAGTTGTTCATATGAATAGCTCATAATTAGCATTTGTAAATTATGTATTACCTGTTATTAAAGCCCACTTATAAAACCTTTATAAAGAGTGCCTCATTATTTTCATTTCCAAAATGTCTGAAGGTGACATGTGTAAGAAGTGGCCATCTGTCGAATCCTCATAACAAGTAGGGGCAGCGTCACCGCTAGCTGCTGTCAGCTGATTAGCTCAGCTATCCCTGCAGCTAGCGGTCCGGACTGGGAGCTCTGGAAGTGCAGCACAGGAGCTTTTGGCCAGAGCCAGCTGGTTCAGCATACCGACTTAACACGAGCTAAGTGGCCACCCCTGAACTGACCACTGAATTGATTCTGACATGTAACATATTAAATTTCCCCTTAAATTAAACACCACACTGTAAGTAAATACACAGCATGTGACTACAGAGGTCAAAATGTTGATGATTTGTATGATTATTTCCGTTGTGAATAACAGCTTAACCTTCTTTATTCTTCCACTTTACCCTAGCACACGTCTGCACACACACACACACACACAGACACACAGACACACACACACACACACACACACACACACATCATCCTTCCCTCAGTTGCTGTTTCTGATTGTTTACACTTGAAACAGCAGGAATGCCTCTTCGTCTATGGTCCTCCTAAAATCAGATTACACGGAGTCTGAATTCCTGCCAGACCTTTGATGACCGGGACATGATGAAGACACGAGAACTCTCAAGACTTTTTTTTTTTCTTCCTTGGAACTGTATGAAAACAGAAAAGCTTTTTAACTCTGCTGAGTTTAACTTCATAAAAGAAGGGTCAGTAACTGTTTTCTTGCCAGGAAAAAGTTTGCAGGCCATCAACAAGCGACGTCAAGAGAACATGCAGATGTCCTCCACACTGACCAGCAGTCATACATTCTAAGAAAGAAACAAGCCTTGCCGCCGAAGAGCGGCATCATTCAGTGGAACATGTAAAGTTAAATTAATTTATTCTTTAATTATTTTATTTTAAACTGGCTCTATGTAACAATTTGTAGCAATCTAAGCCTGTTAATTACTTTACTTTTAAAAATGTATTGGCCATATGTGGGCAGATTGTTACATGATGTGAATAATGAGACCTTCCCCTCATTTTCCGACAAGCCTATGAACGACCTATTGAAGTTGTGTAATGCTGCTGGACTGTGGGCTTCTTTGCGAGGGACTCGGGTTGGATTTTTTTCGAGGACAGCCCAAAGGATGTGACCATGCGAGGCGCGGTTTGGCTCAGTTGGTAGAACAGACATCCCATGTACAGAGGCTTTGTCTTCACTGCAGCGGCCTGAGTCCCGGCCTGGGTCCTTTTGCTGGGTGTTACTCCCCCTCTCTCTCATCCTGTTTCCTGTCACATCTCAATCTGTCCTGTCAATAAAGCCTTATAAAGGCCAAAAAAAAAAGGATGTGACCATGCGATTTAGCATATTTTCTAACATATTGCTTACAGGATTATAGATTACTGACTTAATGCTCTTTATAATATTATTATGCTGGTCAGAAGACCGATTATATTAGCCATTTAGCCACGTCGCACACACGGCAAATGTTTGACACAGGAAAATTAAAACCATGCATTTTTAAATCTGATCAAGTCACTCTCTCTCTCACTTTTCCGTTTGTCAACGAGTTGCTTTTTAAACTGAGAAAGCACACTGCGAGCCTGAAGGGACCCGTGCAGCTACACACCGCGTGATCCTGCTGCCGGGAAATAACAAACAACAACTGTGACACAAATGTAATGATTGTAATTAGCATGATCATTCTGTGTGACATGCGAGAGCGTCTGCGTGTAACATCAACATGAAAAACAGCTGTCGGTTTTTACCATCAGTAACACAATGAAGGGCGATGATCATGTGAAAACGTGACTGAGTGAGACCTGGCAGACTGAGCCATTTCGAACGTTTCCACAGGTCTGTGCTCAGTGAAAACAATTTAAAATAAAAAATAGATAAATAAAGAAGCCTCCATGTGTGCTTAAAAAGACAAATTCTTTGGAATTTAACTGTTTCTACTTTGCCCTCTGGCTATACAGTTTATTTTTGTGGAAATTTACATTTTCATTAGCATAGCGAAAAGCCCATTTACATGTTTTTAGTAAAATCAGCTCTCAAGTTTGTTCATTCGGCTCGTCTGACTGAGATCCTGAAACCCCAGACGCTCCTTTACTGAACGAAAGGTGCGAAACCATCTCAGTGTGGTATGAAAAATGCACGGCGCAATGCTGTATCCTTATTCTAACATGACTTTTGAGTGTAAGTGCATCGCTTGACATGGAGACTGGACGTTCTCAGTGCTACAACACTGGCAGGACAACATGTTGTTCAGCCAGGAAGTGAAGTCCTGCAGTCCCTTTTCTTCCTGCTGAATCTCCCATCATGTCCCGACTTTTCATTATCCTTACAAATCTCCCAGTGTGCTAACAAGCCGCTACGCTCAGTGAGCGAACAGACGGAGCTCAGGGGGGAGAAGAGGATCAGAGAGACTTGGAGCTCTTGGGCTGCTGTGTGCTTAGAGATTCACATCCCCCCCCCTACATACAGCTGGGGCTCAATTAGTGTCCATTTTTACTAATTAAGTACACTCTGCCTGAATCAGTGGTGCAAAAACCAACGTTGTTTGTGAAATCATACGCTGTATCCGGCTTGCCGCCCCTGAGGCAGGCTGGAGGCCCTTCTCCTGTACGCTGCTCTTCCTCTTCCTCTTTTTCTTTCTCATCATGTGTTCAGAGACGGGGAGAGCAAATTAAGCATTCCCAGTGGTTTCCATAGCTCCTAAGTCCTTTTTTCCTACTCCTGTTTACACAGAATCCTACTCGCAAGAAATGCAGGTTTTTTGGCAAATTAGGGGAGAGTGTCGATATTGAATTTGACGGCTTATGTGATCCTTCCCTTCTTTTAAACCAGAGCCCTTGATGTCGAACGTTCATTTCTGCGTGACATCCGTCAATGTGGCACCGTGCTAAAGCCCGGCTAAAGGCATAGTGCTAGAGTTTTGTGCATATTTTCGTAACAATGTGGAGCAGGGTAAGCTTGGCACAGCAGATAAATCCTGAAGGACTTGAAGAAGAGACCCACAGTCACAGACATTTACAGTGTGAAAATACCCTCGCTGGTGTCTGAAGTTAACACTTTGTAGTATGATATGTGTTAAATTGCTGCCACAGAGAGAATTGAGTCCGAGACTGTCAATCTCTACACACCATCTGCGTATGGTATTAATTTCACAGACAAGACGACGGTCCTTCTGCAGAAGGGTCAGACTTCTCCAAAATGATCTGTCAACCCCTTCATCCCCTGTCGCACTCTTATCAATGCCGCACACTTCCCTCTCCACTGTTGCCATGGTTACGGTTTGGCAGGGATGAGCGGTATCAAAAGCGCTGTGGAGTTTAGCGAAGACTCCTCTCCACACTTACCTCTGTTATGTTGCTCTAATCCCTTCCTTTTGATCTTCTTTTGATGGAGACATTAAACCTGGAGGAATTCGGGATGTACCTCTCGAAAACCTTATGCTACTCTCTGACTGGATGAGACGCCGATTCTCCACGGACTGGCGCTTTGGTCCGGCCAGGCGGCTCTCTTCCAGCTAACAGATAGCACCTCATTATCTGCAGTCCGCAGATATCGCAGTCGGGAGCGCGCCTTTCTTCTACTCCACTCTTTGAAGCTAAGGCAAAAACAATGAAGTGCAAAATTTCAGCTCTCTTTGTGCCAAATTATGACTTTAAAATACTTTGAGGGCTGTGGGGAACAAAATCCTGACGTCCGGATTCAAAGACGACACAGAGTCCACAGACATGCTAGAAGCTCTGGGAGGCTGAACTCCGGCACAGCAGTGCTTGGAGCTAAATGCTAACGTCGGCATGCTAACATGCTCACGATGATTGAAAATGCATACATGTTTGGCAGGTTTAGTGTTTACCACGGCTCGGTCTGATGTAATTTCTTCTTTCTATTTGCACTTTGGCATTTTATTTAAACCAGAAAAAGACAACTTTTCAAATTTCAAATCCCTCCTAGCATTTTCCCCTGTGGTATTACTGTTAGCACCACCGTCACAAAGACAGTGTTAGCAAGATGGCTACTGCTAGCAACCTGGCTACTGTCCAAAGCAAAAAAGAACCATGAGAATCCCAGTTTTTCCCAGAAGGAGAGGCTCCTGAAGTAATACAGACTCTGTGGCTGCAGAAGGAAGTTTCAGAATGGTTAGTGTGTCTGAATAATGTTAGTTTGTTCATATGTGTTGTCAGTTACTACCATGTAGCTAATGCTAGCTCCTGCTAATGGTAAAGTTCACTTATAGTTCTTCGGCAACTGTAAATACTATCAAAACGTGGCAACACTTACCTGTGGCTCGGGTGCAGTTGCTGGGTCCCATATGGTTGGTACTGATCCTTTCACGAGGGTCAGAAGCAGTCCGATGTGAAGTGGTTAGCACACACAAACAAACTTACACGAACCGTAGCCAGCACGTTGTCGTTAAAAATGAAACGCAACCACTGTCTCTTCTGTTCTTCTGTAGCTGGGACAGAATATATACTGATGTTGATTTTTACAACCAGCAACAGAGCAATTTGCGTGTCTAGCTCTGAGCGACAACGTTGCAAAACACTCATTACGTAACGACAGGAGCTGAATCTGAACAGCCTGTAGGAGCCCTGTTTTACTAGTGGGTGGGCTGCAGAGACCATGCAGGACTTGTTTGCTTTCCTTATTCTGGGAGTTGGTAGGCTAGTAGGAGGACCAGTTTATATATGTAGAGACCAGAGAAAACGTGTTTTTCATAATATGGGACCTTTAACACTTCATGAGTAACACAAAAGTTCCTGTCGTCAAACTCGCTTCAATGTTGATGTATACACAATCAAACAATCACAG
>OMLP01013690.1:4493-15024 GCA_900302685.1 Spondyliosoma cantharus
AAATTATGTAAAAAAAAAAAAAAGGGGGGGACGAACAAGAAATGATACACATCAGAAAATATTCCTTCTACAGAAACTAAACTACCCATTACATACTGTATATTTGAATAGAATAGCATCATCATCAAGCACCAGAAATGAAGCAGCTTTCACTCTACAGATCTACAGACTTGTAGGCCTCTCTAACATTGAAAGCCAAAATCAGCAGTCAGTGTTGGGTAATTAGTAGTTTTTATCAGCGACTTTAGAAAAAGCTTGTGGTCTGAGGGGTTAGTAGCAGATAAGGTGCCTTGCCTCTACGGCCTGAATCCTTAAAAACCTTCCTGACAGGAGGCTGACGACCTGGTTGGATGAGAAACACAGTGGCAGTAAGCAGAGACATTCAGCACATCGGTGGAGCAGAAAGAGGAGAGGGGAAGGAAAGGAGGAGGTGCTGTTCAATAAAGGTTGTGTTCACACTGTGATGGCATGATGATGGTAAAGATGTAACAAGCAGACTACTGCCTGTGGTATGTTAGGAAAACACGAATTCTAATTAATATTCAGAAAGGGAGAAGAAGATAAAAAGGTTCATATTTCGACGAATATTGATGCAGGTGTTGATATGTTCTCATGTAATTATGTCCATCATTTCAGGATATGAGGAAGCATATTGCTGTCCAACCATGAAAAGGAAAATGAATCCTAATAAAGTGAAAGTTTATTGTTGTAAAAATATGTTTTCACATTATTACAGAAACAATCTTATCACGTTATAACCAGGAACTTTCCTTGCTCTAACAATATATTATTCATCTTGATATAAGATGTAATGTTCCATGTTATAACGTGTTAAATTACATATCGTTATGACAAGAAACTTATCTTGTTACGACATACTATTTATCTTGTTACAAACTGAAATGTTTCATCTTATAGCATGATACATTTTTGTTGTTATATTCACATGAAAAAAAAGATGATTTCACATTAAGTTTTATCACAGTTAACTGCAACGTGTCATGATTTGACAACATGCCCTATATTGTGAAAAAGAATTGTTATAACATAAATAGTAAATTGCTATAACATGAAAAACAGCATTTTGTTATAACAAGAAAAGTTTCTTCTGACTAGGGAACATATATATACTGCTATGTTTTAGTTTGTTTTGATGTCCAGGTTTCTTGCAATTTACAGAAAATCAGGCTCAATGAAATTTAAAAATTAACAAGCAATACAGAGAGATGCTCATGTTAGGGTTAGAAAGTTGAGTACAGTGGAACACAACAGAATTAATGAAGTATTGGAAGCATGTTTGTTTTAATGTTGTGAGGGGGAGAGGAATCAGTTACGTCACTGTTATTGAGAAACATATGAGCAAGTAATAAATCATACTAAAAATAAAAGAAAAATAAAGTTAAGACATAAATATAAATATTACAATATTAAAATGAAAAGTAGAAAAGGGGAAGAAGGAGATGCATTTAGCCCACAGAGGAGGAGATCCTTGGTTTTATCCTTGACACCTTCAGTATGTGTTTAAGTGAACCAAGGTCGAAGGTGCAGTATTACACTGTTTCCTCTGAGCTAAGATGTCCAGTCTAATGATGGACAACTGACTGCTGGTCACTCAGTGCCAGCTTGTATTACAGTTAGATGTAGCCAAAATAGTTGTGAACTGCTAGAATACATTTGTATGCTAGAAATGCTAGAATTAGTTGAGTAGAAGCTGGCTGTCATATGGGAATGTAGGGGGCTTATACATGTACATACCAATTTTCTAATTTCAGTCAAGAAGAATCAATACATGTTCCTCCAATGGGTGGAAATGAACCCCTGTCCTTACCTGAAATGGTCGTGTAGTCCATGAGATCAAACATGATGACAAAAACACAAGACCACGTAATGACGAGAGCCAGAACTAAGATCCAAGCCAGTGGGGAGCTGAAGGTAGAGTGGAGGTCATCTGTAAAAGTTTTTTTGGACCCTCGCGCAGACGGTGAACCGGCGTCTCCATTCTTGCTGTCAATGACCATCGTGGTGGTGGTTGATGTCCGCACTGAGGAGCAAAGAAACTGGGATCAGATGAAGCACATCAAATATGGCCCACTATAGAACAGTTTTTTTTATTTCAACATGCCTAATATCCCAGGAATCGACATACTCAAAGTTATATTTCCAAAATCAACAACAGTCACACAGGTTTAATTCATGAGATTTGGATGTAATGTCAGATACGAATATATATTCATTCTTGCTGAGTTGACTGTTAGTCTTAGTTAAAACAGTTCACAGTTTCATGTAGTATTTTGAGGTACTTTCTTAACTCCTCAGAATCAGAAGGACTTGTCCATCACAAAGCAAGGATTTATGTCTTGACATGGGTAAAAACTCACTGTTTATTCAGTATTTTACAGTTATATGGAGAGCAAATCTGATAACTGGTAAGAACGCTTAGAGAAACTGGGGGTTGTATGCAGCAAAACATCAATGACGCTGGAGAAAATCATTGATGATAAGTGCTGTATCGTAGTCAACTGGACTTGTGTCCGTTTGTTGAAGACGTTTCAACTCTCATCCAAGAGGCTACTTCAGTTCTAATTAACTGGAGAGGAGTTTGCAGGCTTTTAAACTCTGTGTGGGAGTGTCCTTACAGAGTCGTAAAGGACACTTGTGAGCTCTGAGTTAGCTAACAGCTGCCTCACAGAGACCGGCTACCATTGACAGACAGAGAGAGCAATATTAGCTCACATTTGGAGTTCACCTGACAAATGTAAGTGAAATATTTGGTCATTTTAAAGCAGCTTGTCACAACATATCTTGCCTGGCTTGTTATCTTAGCTGCTAGACGCTCTACTGTCCTCACAAGCTAAATTAGTTTCTAAATGTGTCTCTGGGCAGGTTTTTGCGCTGTGGATTTATCACATGACAAGTCTTTGTTGAAAACGGCTGCCTGTGTTGAGTATTGAAACTGAACTCTTAAGAAATGTGCCGCAAATGAGCTAAAAGAGTCTGAACCGACAACTGACTCTTGATTGACAGTTTTCTTGATTGTAGTATGTTTATTACTCTGCCACCAGCCGTTGGTTTCACTTGAACATACTGTTGCTAGCAATTTAACAGTCATTTTGAAATCCACCGTTTTGTGTAATCTGTGGCAAGCATCTGCTCTTAAAATGTCCCTGTTCATTTTTTTTGTTTTTTTTTTTAATAAATGTTTTGATTTAATTTTTCATGTACATAAATAGAAACAGACAATCAAGCAAAGAAAGGGTAAGGTGCAGGGTAGCAACAAGGCATCTTCCCATAAAGGTTTTTGACAGAGCATTAAAACATGTTGCTCTTCGTGGTCTAAAGTTTATATCAGCATGTTACAAAAAGGAAACAGACATACATTGAAAGAGAAAAATAAATACATTTCAAATTAAATGTTACATTTAAGACAAGAAGGTTTGTTTGGCCTTCTCCCCGTCTAAAAGTGATATAAACCTTCTCCAAATTCTATCAAAGGTAGACAATTAACCCTTATTCATAAAAGTGAGTTTGACATTCCAGCAAGCCACACCTGTATACTCGGTTTGGTAACAGATCTCCAAGTTTTAGTTGTGTTTTGCTTGTAATAAGCAGTATACAGTCATTTTCCTATCATCCTTGCTTGGTTGACAGTTTTCAGGAAAAATTCCAGAGATAGCTACATTGCTGAGTCTATTTTGGAACCAACATAGTCCAGAAACGTAGGGTTTTGTAACCATCGTGGTTTTTTTAATGCGCCTAATAGTTTGCCCCCTGAGATCAGCGCCAGCAGACTATTTGAGCTTGAAGATTAGAGCATGGTCAGATAATAGAATACTCTTATAATCTTTAACTTTAACTAGAAACAACTGCACTGGAAATAAGGATGTAAATGATACAACTGTAAGTATTGTGACAAGTAGAATGGGGTTTTTTCTAGATTTTCAAATATCTTTTAAATTTAATTCAACCCTAAACTGATGTATAATCTTCCTGCTTCTTGGGTGAGAAATATCTGAACCTGAGGATCGATCTAGGGCGCAGTTGAAATCGCCACCTATTATTATATCACCGTGCAGTGAAGAGCTTGATAGAAACAGCTTTTTGTAAAAGTTTGGTTCATCATTCTTTGGTCCATACAGATGAACCAGAATGAAATCTTGGTTCAGTAGCAAACCTTGTATAATGACAAATCTGCTTGCAGGATCTAATACAGTTTTTTGTGTGCGAAGGGGAATAGATTTATGCACGAGCATGGCGACGCCTCTGGCATGTGATGAGAAAGAACATGCTATTACTTGGCCTTTTCCTTAATCGAGATGATTTTTGATTGATACTGTTTTAGTCTGGTCATTACTTGCATTAGTTTGATACATTTCCTAAGGCCTCTAACATTCCATGAGACCAGCTCCAGATTGAAATTCCCACTCATTTACCTCACTGTATATAACTGTACATATAGTTATATTCAGTGTGGGGGGATTAAGACAACCTTCTTGTTTTTTCAGACATCTCTGATTAATAATCTAAAATTATCTAAATTACCGGAGTCAGTGTTTCCTAATCAGACTTTAATTGTGGCGGTGGCTGTCCAGCTGGGGTGCCATAGAGCATGCGCACTCAAGACTTCCGCCGACCGAATTGGCTAACTTCCGGTTTAGCACCGAGCTAACTTGGATGGGGATAAAATGTAACCGGGCGGCTCTTCTAGACTCCAAATATTATTGGACCGAAATGCTCAAATTCAGACAGTAGACGAGTCATTTCAAGAGTCAAAGAGCATTCATTTGAAGTCATGTTGCAACCCCCCTGACAAATGTAAGTCCAAAAGTCACTGTCATTTTAAAAAAGTTTTGCTGCTACAGTTTACTTACTACAGCTGTTTCATGATGAATAAGTTGTGTTTTAATTAGTTAATTCAATGTATCTGTCACCAGTTTAGTTATAATCAAGCTAGCTACCAACAAAGTTAGCAGTTACTTACTGCTAGCTAGCTGTTATGTATTGTACTTTGTGTAGACAACAGTAAGTTGTCTACAATACACTTATATATTTGCTAGATTACTTATTGTGTTTAACTACCTTTTTGGACTTTATTTTGAGCTTTCACTGATGTTTTTTGACTGCTAGCTAGTCTGATGTTATACATTTGTGAACCCATGTTTCTTTGTTTCTGTATTGAATTTCACTATGCTCTTATCTCCAGTAAAAGCCTGAGGTACAATAAATTGAATGGAGGTTTAGCTAGCTGCATAACTGTGCATCTACCAGCTAGTTGTGGAGGTAAACCTAGTATTGTACTGATAAGTATTAATAACTTAAGTTAAGTTTCATTCATATTTGTTATAAGACTACATTTTATCTTTTAACCAACCAGCCTTGTCTTTTTTATCAAGCAGACCAATAGGCTAACATATTTTTCTCAGTACATAAACATGTTTTCAGCATATGTACATTTTAAGTGCTATAATCCATATTGAAGTTTTTGGGTTTTTTTCATGCAACCAAGTATAACTTTTTAAACAGAGAAGGTGTTTACCTGAACCTGTGGGAAGTGGGTCAAGTAACATGTATTGGCAGAAATTAAACATTTCTGATAATGTTCCTCAGGCACTCACTAAGCTGAAACAGTCTTGCATAGTCTTGTTATTATTACCACCTAACTAATCAGGAACCAGTGCAATCTATTTTGGGTTTTCATTTCTCTTAAAAGAGTTTAAGGTTTAGAATAGTTATTACAGTATAATATAAGTATTACACTGAACTTGCAAACTCTCCTTTTGTAATAGTGCGTACTTTTATCTTTAATTCCTTTTTTCTGTCATGTAAAATCAGTAACAGTGTAGTTGCTAATGTTGCTGTGGGTGTGCTGGGGAAACTCAGGCCACCTGTTGACTCTCTTCAGCTCAGTGTTGGCAGCTAATGTAGGTTGCTCCTTTACTGCTGACTCAAACAGCTTAGCAGCACTCCAAACACACAGACATACACACACGTCAGTCTAACCTCTTTACAGGTCAGTCCAACATACCATGAGTGGCCACAGATGAAACCTCCCAGTGGCTGCTGTGGGGGGATCGACATGGCATTGGGTGGTCGCTAGAGGTTTGTGTGACTAAATGTCTGAAATGTTGTCAACTATGCCCTTTTTAGGATAGTTATGAATAATACCAAGCATCCTACTCAAACATAAATATAAAGAAATATTGTAACTATCGTGGGTCGATGGCCTCTCTACCATGAATTTCTTTTTTTTAAAGTATTTTTTTTTCCTTTTCTTTATTGATAGATCAGCTTAAGGTTGTTACAGGAAACAGGATGAGAGAGTAAAATCCCCCCCAAGGGAGTCAAATCCGGGGCTGCTGCAGTGATGACAAAGTCTCTGCACATGAGACGCCCGCTCTACCCACTGAGCTAAACGGCGTCTGAATTTCTTTTTTTAACAACTTGCATCACCAGGGGTCTTCCACCTGTCCAGTAAAAACGTATATTGACAACTACTGAACACACTGCAGTGACATTTGGATTAGATGCAGTACTTCTGCTCCCCAGGAGACAATACCTAAGGATTGTGGTAAAACCTGAATATTTATCTAGTGTCACCATCACTGTGAGATTTTCACCTTACATAACTCTGTTGTCACTGAACTTGGAACTAGGAAAAACAAAAAAGAAAACTTTCTATGTTTCACACATGTCATATCAACATTTCTGCAGAATGCGTCGTATTTCATATTACATGTATGTGAGGGGATGCTAGTAGAGCAAGACCTAGTTGGGACGCCTGCCAGTAGAGATTTGTTCGAGGCCACCTCATCCGTATATCCAACAAGACTGGGACACTTTCCAGCTGTGATTTTGACAACAAAACCAAAATAATGTTTTTCTCTCACCCTAAACTTGTGATTAGTGCCTAACCTAACCAGACCATAATCACAGCATTGTCAAGACATAACATATAACAATAGATGGTGATAATTCACACAGAAAGAATCCAGTAGTTGCAGTTGTATAAAAAGGGATTTGCTTCCTGTTTGAGGCTTTTAGGGAAAGATTGGAACCTGTCCTTTTCTATCTTTTCTAACCTGAAGAGTTAGTGTTGCTGTGTCTTTTGATGAAACCATTTTAATTCAGGTTTCTGCTCTCTAGTTCATGAAATGTGAGGTTATGGCCGTCTGCCATGAGATCAGGAGAATACCAACTGGCTGACTGGTCCCTTGGTTGCTCCATCCAAGACTATGGTCCACAGAAACATACCTTGACAGCTACTGGTCAAATCTTCATAATATTCTAAATTGATCGGATTATATCTCAGGGCCTTTTATGGCTTTTGACTGTCAAGTCAAAATATTTCTCTGTGACCTTCTTGTTAGATGTTTTATTGTGCTTATGATTGCCTTGAAACCATTGTTTTGTTTTCCTAATGACCCCTTGACCTTTCATCAGGTACCACCATCGGGCCAAAGTTTCCTAAATCTTTGTGTCCAGAATATCATTAAATGTACTCATTTGCATTTTGCATGTCCTCCAGCAAAACACTCAAAACTACACACAACTTATCTAGTGAGCAACCCTAGCTGGGCCTTAAAACATGGATAGCTGGTAGCTCTTTCCTTCTCCCTTCACTTTGATGTCTCTGTTGACCACCACTATTTAAACCAAACTCGAAATGGTTTGACCAGCCATCCATGCACGATTCCTCCTTTTATGGCTGACCTAGCTCCACACTGTGGATAACATTTCTGTTGTTACTCTCACCGGGTATCCATGACAGCTCAACTCAAGAGCAGTCATTAGGAGCGAGTGGTTGCCTATTCAGTCAGAAAACAGGGAAGTGTTGTCATAACATTTCCTTAATGAGTGCACAGAGCTGAATGAAGTGCAGCAGAGACCTTTACGATCCGGCTGGTTGCACATGGTGGTATTAATCAGGTTAGGAGCTTGATTCAAGCAGCTGCTTCCATGTTTCCAACTGGTATTAGTGTTGTGCATCAACTGTAATGTTAGTGTCAACACTGCACAGTTCATTTAGACAGCTTAGGGCTCAATAATGACTAAAAGGAAATGGATTACATCATTTAACTTCCCCAATTATAAACCATTTCCATAGTGAAAACTTTGTAAACACCCCTGATCTACTTCACTTGCTGCCATAACTCCAAACAACCTTTGACATATATATTTGCTTTGGAAAAGTATCAGCTCATCTTATATTTCCTAAGCAAAATCAAGCTTAAATTTATTCTAGTTCTCCAAAACATTGTATTTTTGCTCAGTTCACTGGTAAAACTCTTTAATATCTTTTATCTATAATTATTATAACAAAATATCAGATTTTGTGATCTGGACTAAACTGACACAAAATGGTTCCCAATTTTACATGTTTTGAAGGACATATTCTGAAACAAAAAAATCTTCAGTTATATTGTTATCTCTCTAACAGGATAACGGATGGTCATACTGTCACAGTCTGTCCAAGTCCATTCTCCTAGCCATGTGAGAGGGAGCAGATCTCCAAGAGAAAAACATCAAAATTCAAAGTAAGTAGGTCTCTTACCACTTTTTGTTTTCTTGTTAGTGGATCATGAGACGGCAATTGTATTTCCTGAGATAATGAGATAATCACATGTTATTTGTTTAAGCTTTTTTAGAGAATAAACATGGAAACCACAACAGCCTTAATTTTTTGCATGGAAGTTGCTTCAGCCTTGACAAAAAATGATAGATCTGTCCTCTCATTAGCCTTTTTTCCGGAACTTTCAACCAAATGTCACGGTCTAGTCCAGTGGTTGGAGTTTGTTCAGTTGTCATGTGGTTCTCAGTTCTCCAACTTCATCCACTGATGAAGACTTTGAGATGTGACTGAACTTTGAAAGCTCCGGAAAAGATAAAATGGACCTTTTTTATTTTGTAAAACATAACTTTTAATATTGAAAATATAGTTATTACAAGTACATATTGATCACAAGAAAAAAGTCTTAGCTCAACGAAAATAATATTGTTATCTTTATCATTAAGGTGTTTTCTATTATATTGTTTGATTGGCTCTCTTGTCAGGTCAAAGGTAGGCAGAGCTATGTTTGGGCCAGAAAACTGCAATTACATGATGCCTTTCCAACAATGACATGTCGAAATGTCTTCAGAAAAAAAGGGGGCCTATCATTATGATGTAAATTGACTCATTTTAAGAACTGCATTGAAAGTGGAGAGTCATGGGGCTGTCAGTGTAATCTGCACACGCCCACTCCATGAGAAGACAATTATTTGTCTAAAATAAAAGCTAAAAATAAGTGAAAACACCAGCATGTGTGTGTTATAAGGTTTTAAATCTTCATGGGACATCAAGCTAACAAATTTTAACAGCAGCAACAGCTGCTTTTTGCTTTCAGACCCCCTTGTCTCATTTCATTAACCATGCACCGTGAAAAGATCTGATAATAGCAGTACCGTTTGATGTGGCTACATGCAACAAGAGGCACAGTGTTGATGCTGACTGATCCTATACAGCACTGAAGATGTCACAGCGGTCTGAAAGCTGCATTACAAATAGCCGATACATGATAGTGCCTTATTTTTAGATACTTCCAATCACGAAATTTCCCTACACACTAGACAGCACAACATCAGATGGACTGTGTGCAAAACAAAACATACAGAGCACTGCAGGAGCTTCACATGTACATTATGAAATAACGTTGAAACTGAATAGTAATATTTCTTGTAAGGATACTTTACCTTCAACTGCTTCGGTCATAGTTTCAAAATAAAAGTCCTATTCCCACAGTAAATCCCTTGTGCAGATTATGTTGCCATGAAAAGGAATATTTATCATAGATCCTCAAATCCTCTGCGCGATTTAATCCCAGGGTTTAATTCCAATCTAGCTACGTCGTGCCAATGGCTGGCACTGAGTATATGTTGAAAACCCGAACACTCTGGCCACAGCTGGTAACGCTACACCTCTTTTTCCACTGGCATAACTCAAATCGGCAGTTTCCTTTCTTGTTCCAGAAGTCCAAAACTGTTCATGGTCCAGATGAATGCACAGTGGTCCAGAAAAGCAGACTTCCGTCCCAGTGGATGAGGCTGGGGAGACGACAGAGACCAAGTTAAGGTGGTCACTGTCTTCGCCCTTTGACTGGTTGGGGCTGGGGTTGTAGATAGAGCAGCCTGCCCCCCCTCTACCCACCCTGACAGAATTAGATCGGCCACGGGGACTGACGGACGATGGAAGTGAGGGGAAGAGAGAGTTACAAGGTAACTTTATCCCACCAGCCAATGTTGCTTCTGGAGTCACGTGATCATAGTGTGGACACTGATTTGATTTTACTGAAAATTCATAAGATCTGAATCAAATCTATTATTCAGTCTTATTTGTTAAAAATGACTTCGGATGGCTGTGAATAAAACTCTGAATCTAATTAGGTACTGTTACATTCATGCCATGTTTCTGAGCCTCAGGCCCTGAGTTATTCTTAGAGCAGCTCGCTGCTGCTGGTATTCTGCTTCGCCTTTTTAGGCCAGAGGCGTGACCTTAACA
>OMLP01013693.1:0-50326 GCA_900302685.1 Spondyliosoma cantharus
ATGCTGTAACATATTATTGTGCGTAATATGTGGGCAAATTAAGATTCAAGAGGTGATCCCCAAACACAAAAGATTCGAAAATATCCCAATTTTCTTCTCGACATTAAGTATGAATCATACGAGAGCTGACCTGTAGAGCAGGCAGCGAGGGGTTTTTAACTTGTGTTTTACGATACCGTTAACACCTGGTATACTAGAATGTACTAGATATTACCTGTGTACTAGGACTAGCATTCGAGAGTGTAACACTACCACGCCGCACTCTGTGAAAGAGCTCCGAGTTTTTCTATTTGTATTGTACTCAATTCAAGTAGAGATAAAAAGAAAAAGAAGAAAATGCAACCAAGACGTCTATCACATTTTTGATTTCTTGTGCTTAGTTTCTGTGTATTTTACACTTTTGTTTTTTTTCTTCATCACATTCCGTCTCCATCATCCATCATCCATCCCTTGTCTCCTCTCCTGGTGTAATGTTGTTGTTCCACAAAAATCAAGGTGAAAATAGCTTCTAATAAAAAATGAAATAAAATGTAGAATAAACCATATATGTTTTAAACAGAAGCCATTCCCAAAGATTTATATGCATGCTCTTATTTTTTTTTTGTTTTGTTTTCCTTTTCAACTTGAACCTGGTGCTTTCTGGAATCTCTTGTTTAATGCCTGTATGTGATTTCTCCATGTTTCCTTTGCCCTTTATTTCCTTTTTTCTTTTTTGTTTGTTCAAGAGTCAAGAAAAAAATTGGAGGGTGTACGTGGACTGGCATGCCCACTGCAGCCATGTTGGTGTGAATGTTGTATGTATAGACGCTGTACATAAATGCTGTATAAAAAAAACCTCTCATTGCTTAAAGGCACAAGCACTTACCATAGCTCAGACTTAATATATCAGCTACAAAAGGTGTTCCTCTTTTTTTTTTCCTCCCCCCCGGAGCAGGGGCTCCAGCTAAGGTGTCCTAAACAAAATAAAAATACTAATGGAAAAAGTAGCTGTTTTTGATGGATGTAATGAGCAGAACTTGCGTTATTATCGATAATGTGCATAAAGATTTGTGCACCTGGTCACCGGATGGCACCGCAGCACAAAAGCAAAGAGGGCACGCGGCTTCCTGGCGAACAAGGTCAAGAGGAGGCA
This sequence comes from Spondyliosoma cantharus, assembly GCA_900302685.1. Classification (NCBI taxonomy): domain Eukaryota; kingdom Metazoa; phylum Chordata; class Actinopteri; order Spariformes; family Sparidae; genus Spondyliosoma; species Spondyliosoma cantharus. The sequence goes on from OMLP01013693.1 coordinate 1,133, forward strand.
CAGGTAACAGGTGAGACACTTTCACCAATATCCACACTGTAAGGTTAAAAAGTCAAGGAGACTATTTACTTCAAGCTGTGCAATCTAAAATGTTTTAACATCTTACAATGACTTGACTTGGTATTTTTGACTTCATTGGTTTCCTCATTTTTTAAAAAGTGAAAGTCAGATTTTACAGCGTATATATATTTCCTCTCACACCTGTACCGTACATATGAAGCTACAATCATCAGCTGATTAGCTTAGCTTAGCATAAAGACTTGAAAACACAAACTTGCCTTGCTCTGTCCAAGGTAACAACCAGCACTTCTAAAGCTCACTGATTATTAAAATGATTGTTGTACAGTGGACATTGTAAAAAGTTGACTCAACTTAAATAAGCCAGGAAATCGATTACCTCAGAATTACCAAGTGAAGAAGAGCTAAAAAGTTTAAACAGCTTAAAATGATTGTAATACTTGTTGATTCTGACCAAAGTCACTTTGTTAGATTTTACACATCAAGCACTTCAGGTACAGGTACGGATGTGGACTGTCCAATAAAGTCTACTTGGTTGACCCAATCAAAGATATTGATTAGACTGTAAAATAAAGGGAGAAAAAGGAAAAGTGGGCAAATAATTTAAAGCTGTTTTAAACTTTTTAGTTTGTACAACTTTAATAGTGTACTTCGCTTAATAGGGTTCCTGACTTTTTTAAAGTAAAGTCACCTAAAGTCTCCTGCCACATTTCAACCCATATTCCAAAACACATCTGCAAAGCTGGTGGCTGCTGTTTGAGAAATATGAATTAAAAAAAATCTGTCTCTAAGCATATTGAGGCCTCACGAGCAAACAAAGTCATTAACCATTTTAACTTTATGTGGTTTCTTCTTACACATTTCTTGTCATCTGGTAAGAATGAGTCACATTACAGATGTTACAGGATGAAATCGAGACTGTTCTTCATCCATGTGAATAAAGAAGATTATAAGATGGGGGGCCGGTCATCAAGTTTTGGCTCAGGATATGAATTTCATGGAGTGACAAGTGTCTTAGCTTCTTTTTAACCTAAATCAATGACAATCTCCTGTCATAGCCACTGAAAAATGAACACCTTTATTAATTTATTCCCTCTAAGGCTTTGAGAACTATATTTAATGGGAAAAGAAAGAATTATATAACCACTAGGTGACACACGGTGCTTTTTCCAAGTGCAGTTTTCCATTTATTTTCTATATTCCCTTATCCTTGGAAGGGCTCCGGGGGCTGGAGCCCTTCCCAGCGTGCGTTGGCTAAGAGTCAGAGTCCATGACAAGCTGCACTGTGTACATTTACAGGTTACTATATGCATCTATATATACAAATAGACCAGACAACTCATTCAATTTAGAGCCTCCAGTCCACCGTGTCTATGGTTTGTGTGGGAGGAAACCGGAGCTCCCTGAGGGAAATCGCACTGATACTGACAGGAAGAGCATACAAACTCTGAGCCGGCCAGCAGGTTTGATAATATGTGGGGAGACAATGTGAATCACTGAGCCACAGAACCAAAACATCCCGGTCCCAGGAGTGAAAAAACTTTGAGGGTTTTAAAAAAAAAATCAGACGTATGGTAGAGTGATCCAGCTGCCTCTGCGGCCTCTAACTTATATTAATGGGTTTTGTGGACTTAGGTAAAGAAAATATTTGCACAAGGACCATTTCTGGCCTCTGAGCCACAGCTGATTTATAATCCCTCAGTCATTTAAAAAGGCTGTAATGGGAATATTTAGGTTAAAGGAAAAAGAAACGGAACTCCCTTGAGACACGTGGTGGTTGAGACTCCTGCCTTCTGGAAGCAGGTTGTTTTTTGTCTACTGATCAGCGTTCACAGGGATCCAGTTCTTCTCACATTTTCATTTTATAGTATGCTATGGAGTCCCAGGAGTGACACATGTCACTATCTAATGAACACAATTATATGTTAGTGCATTAGGGTCAAGTTTTATTTATGTTTTAAGCTAAGGTAACCTACAGTAATATCTTGCTTTTCATTTTATGTCACGTTTTTCCTTTGCAACACAACTTTACTTTCAAGGTTTCTATTTTAAAAATCGAGTGGTTGTTTTAACTGCTACTACTTTTATTATCATAATAAGCATTAACTTGAGTTTTGGCCATTTTCTTTGTTTATTTTATTCTTTTATTCATCTCTAGACACACACCTCGACCATTTATCTTCTATTTTTATTGCAACAGTTTTCCATTTTTCACTGACAAGATGACACCAAACGTGTCACTGTAACTGTTTTCTAATTTGATACCAAACAATACCAACATGATTAGTGTTTTACTGCCACAACACACCGCTTTCTTCTCCTTTCTTCTTGTTAAACACACCTAAACCAATCAAACAATTCTCAAAGTCATATAAGCAACAACAGAATGGGAAAATGTCAGATGAAGTTGAAATATTGGGAGGAAATTGAGGTAAAATTGTAGGTAAAAACTCCCTCATTAACTTAAAATCCTCACTTTGTGGAGTTAAATTACAAATAATTCAAAAAGAAAGCAATGATAAAAAAGAAAACATTTAAGAGTTATGATTGGCTCAGAATCCTCCCCCTCTGATATGACTTGGGTTTTTTTTTTTCTTTTTTTCTTCTTGCAGGCGAGGACAGACTGAAAAGCATCAGTGTATGAGAGCTGGCGCTCATCCCAGCGCCTCAGAGTCAGTTCAGCGCAGCAGCAACATGAATGTACTTCGACATGTTGCCCCCATGTGGCGGTCATCAGTACGGCACGCTCTGTCGCCCGTCTCTCCGCCTTAAAGCGCACACATGCATGAGCACGGTGCAACTTGATCTCCTGAACAGACGTCTATCTCCTCCACCATAAGCACTTAGTCTTATTGCTTTAGGCCCGCTGCCAGTGTTTATGTGCGTTGTTGGTGCATGTGGACTGAAATGTGTCTGCAAGGTTTCAATTAATGTGTAAAAAAAAAAAGAAAAACGAGATGATAATTCGGGGGAAAATGTCTGCACATACATCGCCTTAATCCAGAGCATATTTGCACAGTCACTTATAGCTTTGTGTGTGTTTTCACGTGCACATGTGAGTGTGTGTGTGTGTGTGTGTGTGTGGGTGGGTGAAGTGCCGGCCTTGTGTCGCTTATGCAACCAAAGTAACCTGAGCCGCCTCACCATGTCGACTGCGAAGGACTGGTGAGATTCTGCAGGAAAGCAGATGTTTCACGGAGTTTCGCAGACGGTTAGCTCACACTGCGAACCCGAAAAGCTTAATCGAATGCAGCGTACACACAGAAAACACTGATAACTGTCTGAGTACCTGCGACGTGATGCTCCGGCCGACAACCACAGCAATGTGTTGAGCCCTGCAATTACACTTTCCGAGTGTTTTATGTGAAAACAATACATTTTTAGCGAGGTAGCTCGCACCAAATCCCATAATCCCTTAAAGGGATTGTAAGAAAAGGTAGTTTGTGCGATACAGGTAGGTGCTGGAGGAACAGAGGTCCATGTGTGTTAAGCAGATCTTCCCGTCTCGTTGTAGCGCCAGGCCGCTCCCGTCGCACATGTGAGCCCATGCGCTCAAAAGGTGAGAGAATGATTTGGCCCGCCTGCAGATGAGTCTCTGTTTTAAGCACAGTGCTTACCACGCGGCCACATGGTCGGAACAGAAGGTGGTGTCTGGGTGCTGTCTGAGATTTTTATTAGAAGCCTCTGTGTGTCGGTGCCAAGAGGTCCAAGAATATCCCTGTTTGCTAAGATGCTTGCTCGGATCTCCATCTGTGCAGCTCTTGTCAGAGCATGTGCACGCATGTCTTAGCCGTGAAGTTTGTTTGTTTTTTTTTTCCTGTGCTCTTATTCGCAAGATGTATGTGTGTCTGTATGTGTGGATGTGTCAGTGCGCTGTGGTGACGAGGAAGGAAAAAAAATCCAGGGAAGATGGTTCGCGCTGCATTCTGACACGTGCCTGTTTTCATCTCTCATGTGTCATACCTGATTTATATCCAGCACCGACTGACTCACTGTTCCTGCAAATCACGCAGGGAGTCAGAAGTTAAAATAATCGGATGGCGATGTTTCGATTAAAAAAGCTGAATGCAGGAAAGATAAAGATTCATTCCACACGACCGACTGTATGGAGCTGCATGCTCTGAGATATTGTGAGCCTATATTATAAATATTGTGTAAGGTCAGTGTCGGCAAATTATTGCAGCTGATAGCAATAGAGGCTGACAAAAGCATTCAGAGTGACCGTTGATTTTTTCCCAGCTAGACTGACAGGCTGCAGCTTTTATCAGGCTAACTTTCTGGTGGTTGCTAGCTTGTAATTAGGCTAACATTAGCTCCAGAGTGGTGTGGATTTTTGATTAGCGCTGAAAATGATCTGAAAGTTTGTGATACTTGCAGGTTTTGTTCTTCAAGATAATCTACACAGATCAACACCACTTTAGTTATTTTTGAAGGGTAAAACTGGTCTTACTGCACAATCACTATGCAAGTTTTCTATAAACTAATGAATCTCCAGGTTGCATAGTTAGAGTTAGAAGAGTTTGTAACTAAAGTCGACCTGTAAAGACGGACTGGTGAGTAGACGAGTCTCCGTGCTCGCTGTGATGGCGTTTAATGCCTGTGACAGCCTCGGTAGTGTCATTTAGCCACTTGTTAGCAACCTCTGTTTTTAAGACACGCAAGCGTTTCACTATTCAATTGTGGGACGTTTAACGATGTATTTTATGTCGTAGAACAAAGCGTGAAAACATCTTGAGTCCGTGGTGAACATTTAACCGAAAAATCAACACAAAAAACCTGTCGACTTTAAGACGAGGTAACAGGAAGTGCAAAAATACTGATTTCCGGGTTAGAGTTGTACTCCCTCATTCTGAAGAAATACGACACAGGGGATGTGCTCGTCAACGCCAAGGCTTTTTTACATAACCTGCAACTGCAAAATATATAAATAAAAGTAAGCTAGCTAAAAGCTTAGTTCAGTTAGCTGGCCATGCTAACGTCTTACATTAGAGTAGAGTAACACACTGTTTAATCTGTTTCTTACACTTTAAAGCATATATTTTTGAGTATACAATGGCGCGCGGACTGACTGTGAACATTTGTTTGGCAAGCACTTGACGGGAGAGTTCCTTTACTGTTTCTTGTACTGTGATGATTAAAGTTTGATTTTTAACAGAGGCCTCGATCTTTAAACACAACACTGAACGCTAACATGAGGTGGACCTTGCAACAGATTGATACCACAGCCAGTGTTACAATAATCACATTAACTGCAATCAAAGAAATTACGGAGGATGTGGCGCCACAAAGTTTGCCGTGAGCTCGATTCTTTCTTATCTCCACAGAAACATGAGCTGTTTCAGACCGTTCAGAAACCCAGACCTCTGACTTTTTTTGTTCCAGGTTCCACAACTTGGTGTTATTTTTAATCCTGAGCAACACTGTCGTAATAAAAAATAAACAAATTATGAGAACAATAGTATTAACAGCGAGAACACATTCGAGGCGAGGCAGCAGGCTGACTCAGCAGAATGTCGGCGTCCACAGTCAGATCAGTTTGGAACGGCTTCACTCTGGTCAAGAAAACCGCTGCCAGGAACACAGTCAGAGGGAACCAACCCCTGAAGAAACAAACATTCAGCGCCAGTTACAGATGAAGGGCACACAATTGTGTGTACAGTGGAAAGAGCTCTCTTCATCCTTTTATCTGAGGGGTTTTGTGTAGTTTACCTCTTGGAGAAATAAATATATCCTGCACCGCTGAAAAAGGATGCAATAATAAGTATCCAACTCCAAGTCAGCCTTGTTCCATTTGCCAAGTTTCTGATATACCCACATTTTAAATCTATATTTTCCGTATAAAAGAGCTTTTTGATAACACTCAAACTCCAAATAAACTTTTCAAGCATTACCAACCCAAAAATGAAAATTGTGTCATTATTCACCCCAATGTAGATGGAAAGTCAGATTAAATGTATTGTCCACAGATCAAACTATACCAGATGAGATTTATTTTTCACTTGTTTTTTTTTTTTTTTTACCATTTTAAAACAAGTCCCCGTCTTCTTCAGTTGTTTAGGAGAACGCTGCAAAACCGTTTTGCTGTGAAGCTCCGGAAATGTTTTGTGGGCTGAAATTTCAGAATAAAAGTATCTTTTTTCCTTAAAAACATTGTGAACTTTTGCAAAATGATGTTGAGTCCAAAATGATTGTTTTGCTTGTGTTTCGTCAGCATCGGGAGTCCCTAACGTTAGCCAGCTAGCGTTAGCAACGTTAGCATGCAGGCTGATGTGCTGATTCTCAACGTCGGCAGCATGACCATTTTATTATCCACGGTAGTTTGATTCAATATGAAATATGTTGCTTAATGTATCTTTAAATCATGTCAGCAACATTGTAATCTTCCACAGGGAAGTACAGGCCTTCTTTGACCTGTCGGTGCAACAATTACTTACTTTAAAACTTACTTTACTGAATATGACTTTGACCTATGAAAGAAAAAAAAAAAGGAAATAATGATGGATCAAGTCTGTCTGGGTCAGCCGTTCAAGTCACATGTAAGGGAAACTGTTGAATCGATGTTTCTGCTCTCATCATTGTCCGTGAATGTTCTTATATAATTCATTACTTGGCATCGCCACTGGGAAATTAAACAAGTTACAGTCGAGTACAAACAAAGTATTAGAAAAACAGCGTTGAGAGCCAGTGTCTGCCATCTGGTCCGATGGAAAGGATATGAGAGCATTCGGCAGACATCAACACGTCCGAGGAGAAGAAGCACAGTGAGTAAGCACAATGACAAAATGTCTGTTTTCCAGCCCTGTGCTCTGGAACAGCTTAAGTCTGGGTTCTCACCAAAACCCTGCCAGTAACAGAGGTAAAACCACACCTACCTCAGAGAAATAAATATTTTGGGGCAGCTTTCTGATGAAGGGCATGAATGTGAACCATGTCTGGACCAATAAAAAGATGTTTTTTATTCAGTTTTCAATCAGTTTATCAATTCTTTGCCAGTATCCAGGGTTATTCGTTTACATAAATGTGTGACTCTTCTACTCCTCAGCTCAACAAAGGGTTATTTCACAGTTCTGCAGCTCTCCTCGTTCCCCTTAAGCATGTTTAATCATCGCTTTGGTCTAATGGCACACAGTTTTACTGCCTTTGTTCAGTCTCACTGTTCTCATCAACTGCTCCAACAGCAGTAAACAACTTTATTGGCAAAAAAGAAAAAAAAAGAAAACATTCTACCTGCATATAGAGCTTGATAGAAGTGTTGATATTTTCCAGGTGGTCAGAAACTCAGAATGGTCGCTACTGTCGGTCTGCTGATCTTGTAAATTCCCATCTGTTCGCCACAATAGGTCAGTCTAGTGTTTACATCTTGTTGTGCTGTTCCCCGTATGCCCAGTGATCTGTTAATGCAGGTTTACAATTAGTTGCCCTAAATTAACTGGAGCCGCCCGCCGCAGTTTTAAGTCGGGTGAATATCTAATCTTAACGAGCTGTGCTGTATCAGCTTATGTGACACCGGGTGTGGCTCATTAACCACGATGAGTAACTGCGGCCTTCTTTCTGCTCAATCTGGAGGCATGAAATAAACAGTCGATTGTGCAAGTTGTAAACTTGCAACAGTAGACATGAACGGCACAGTTCGTTCCTCCCGTTCAAGCACACAATTAGTTTTGGGTTCAGACTTTCTTAATATAGATCAACAACCAAATATTTGTGCGCGCAGACATTTCTTGATAGGAAAGCACAAACAGCATATTCAGTATAGTCTTCTTACTTGACATGCATCGAATAAACTGATTTTAACCGACTGTATGATTCATTTTGCCCGATTTCAGAATCAGAAACAGAATCAGAAATACTTTAATAATCCCAGGGGGACATTATTTTCGTTACGGCTCCAGATATACAAACAACATATATTACACAAGCCACATCTATAGATTTTCCAATCTGGAGAAATAAAACCAGCCCAAACTTTCTCCTGGTTTGGAATTTTACTCCTCTGTTTACATTCTTCTCGCAGATTGTGCCCGTGGCGAGCTACAACCAACAATCAGCAGGGCCATGTTACCGGAGGATCACCACTGTTGGACACTTTAATGACTATGACTGACGAGCTATACTGCAGTTTACTACAATTTTGTTCGAGACATTTAAAGAACATGATAGTATTTATGATAAAATACGTGTTGATAAAACGAAGGAACTCGGTACACAGTGGGGGTTTTTTCGAGGTCTGCTTACACCTCTGTTGTTTCTCGGTTCACGGTGTGCTAGGTGGCTTTTTTTAGGGGCTCTGAACTGTTGAGCCAATGATTGTAATGGCTTGCTCACACGGCGTTTGGGGCAGCTCCTGTGACGCTACAGTCATCTGTCACTCAGTGACGCATGAGTGGGCAGAAAAGGGAGTTGTCTTTTTTATCTATTATACAGAAACAAAGTTCCAGAGACAGAAATGACTCACAGAAACAGAGAAAAGTCATAACAAATTAAATACAGGGCTTTTAATGCTGCAGAAAGAGGAACTAGTTGTAGGAGACAAGCCCTCAGATGCTATAAGTTTATCCAGATGACTGACTGTTGGGAATTACCATTGGGTATCTCATTATGTAGGCTTTGTGTATATGTTTACTGAAATGACAAACTGTTTTGGTCTTCATACTCCCTCCCACCACATTGTTTTTCAGTGCCAGAGTTTGTGCCCCAATTTTACGACAGCTTCTTTTAGGCCACTCAGCACCGGCCTTACCCTTCCCTTCATGCAACACACTTCTTACATCTCGTGTTCAAATCAACGTGGGGGGGCCGCGAAAATGAAAAGACTTTGCACCGCTGCGTTAGTTGCACAAGCTTGGCTAGACTTACACAATAGAAATAGTCGAAAGTGCCACAATAAACAGCAAGATATCGAGTGTTGTTGGAAAAAGCTAAAGAATGAAAACCCAAACTGAAAATAATGAGAGCGCATACCTCTGTCAAGGCCCAAAGGTCCCATTTGACTCAATCAAGCCTTGTCTAAATATGTGCAAGTTACAGATGTTTGGATCCACATCACCCGTAGATACCAGCCACTTGAACACCTCTTATGTCTTCCATCAAGATCCGTGCATTATTCCCTGAGAAATTAACTAAAAGGTTGAAAAATGCCCTATCTTGGGACAGTAAAGAAAGTGGGAAAGATTTCCTGGATATGCACTGAAAGTTAATGGGGTCTAATCTGGGCTGAGACCCAACCTCCATCCAAGTTTCATGGAAATCCGCTCCGTAGTTTTTGTGTTATACTGCTGACAAACCAACCAACAAACAGAGAAAGGCAAAAACACTACCTCCTTGGTGGAGGTCATAAGATAATAAAACGATAATGATTTAATGGGTCAAACAAGCCTGTAGATGCGAGTAAGGAAAAAACAATTCTAAATAGGAGGTCGAATGACTCAAATTTTCTGAGATAAAAAATGCATAACGAGCTTATTTTCTTACATGTCTTGGGGAATCAGGTTTCTTGAGTTAGTGAGGTATGAAAGCTTACAGCACACACATGAGAAACGCATCCAAAATGGTATGTGAGCTGAGTGGCAGACCTCACCGCGACCAATTGAATCCAGCCGTCAATTCCCGGCATGCTGTGATGGTGTGATGGACGTCTACCAACAAATGGGAGAACCATTTGGCTAATTATCTCCCCCAGCCCCCCCTGCTTCAGTTGCATCTGTGGGATGAGTAGAAGCCCACCCCGGTCCATTTTGTTCAACTGTCTCTCTATTCGCGTGTAAGGAGGAAGAATGTGGAGGTACGTAGGATCATTCATAACAAAGACATATGGGATCGATTGGATCGAGCCTCAACCCGCGGTTACCTAAAGTGGCGTGCCTTTGTTCGAAAAACAGAAGGAGAAATGTTTGCGTCAAGTGTTACGCAAGGCTTCTTCTGGCCGCCTCGTAACCTTTTCTGTCAGATTTTCCAAAACCTTACTCACAGCTTCGAGAGGTACAGCTGCATTTATTCTTCTTCGTAAGTGGGGAGTCTGGGTTAAATGGCTGCCAAAGATCGTTTTCACATTTTTCCACACTTCTCCTACTCTTGAGATTTTTTCCACAGACTGCCTACCCAACTTCAACCGGAGTGTTATAACTTTGGGGGTGGTTGTTTGGAGGATAATTACCGGAATGCACTAGAAGTGGGTCGTGTTTGTCAGAGGCATAAACGTTGGGAAAAGGTGGAGGTACTGTTCAAGGTATTATACATTTTTTCAGCTTTTTTTCGAGGTAAAATATTGCTGTTTCTTGTTGCACCTGCTCTCGGTTAGTCAACAGACGTTTTTTGGATGATGCTCCCGCAGACATTCGTACTGATGACACCTTCAATTTATATGACGACCTGACTCCAGCCTGCTGAAGAAGCCTCCCCCCTCCTCCCCCTCCCTTTTTTCCCTCTCTGTCTCTCCATCTAACCCCCCCTCTCTCTCCTCCCTCTCTCTCCCTCTGTGTTTTTCTCCAGAGACTTCCAGTTTTTGAACACCACACTGTTCTTACCTACTGGCCCTCCAACCCCACGCGCACACGAAGAGAGAGAGAACCACAGGTAAGCTCGCATTAGGGGCACGGATTTGTGATTTCCTGTCTGATTATTCCTCTTTATCTTCTGTTTTTCTGGATGGGACTATCAGCTGCCACTGCTGGGCTTGCTAGTGCTGCAGCAGTGGAGGCAAGAAATACCAGTGCATGAAATAAAAACAAATCTTGAAAGTTGGACCGATTTGCACATGATTCTAAGAAAACCAACTTAAATCTTACATGTTTTATAAAGATCTGCACCGCCCTTTGAGGATTGTTTCAAAAATTCTCGGCGACTTTAGTCTCGGTAAAACAATCTGTTGCACTTGGATCCGGCTTCTGTCTGCATTTTTCATGGGTCTGGAATGAATCACTCTGGTTTTGCATTGTCTGAAGGAATTTGATTTTCCACAGTCGTGATCCTAAACTCAATTATACATCTGCTTTTACTTCCTTCTCCCATGTGTTTGCTTACCATCACACTCAACTTGAGCATTTCATACGTAAAACAAGAGTTAAACGTCGCCGTATATGCACATGTATTGTGTACTCTTTGAACATCTTTGTTGCATTATTGGTCCCATCGCTGGTTTGTGTGGAAATGTGCCTGATGTATAGATGAAGGGGTGCTGCGAGCACTGCAGTTTGGTTCGAGCTGCAGCTGTAGTGATGTGGCTCGAAACAGATAATTGAATCAAGGAATCTAGGACTCACTAGTCTCCAGTCGGTTTCCATGAACTCTTGACCGATTATATAATACTCTGGGGAGTGGGTGTGGTGATGGGGTGCATGTAGGGGGTGGAGGTTGTTAGAATGACATCTTTGGAGTCATAATCATTTAGAAGTTATAGCTTTATGGGTCCTTTGTCGTTCAGTTTTCTTTGAACAAATCAGATCCATTCATTACTTTTTATTGAGTTGCTCTTGTCCCGTCTAACTTTTCTACGTAATCCCCTCTCTTCCCCTCCCTTCTGTCTCTTGGATCCCCAGAAGCCATGTTTCCTCTCCGTCTACCCCTGTTGGCCGCATTGGTCACAGTGGCCCTGTGCCAGTATTATGACTACGACTACCAGCCTGTTTCCATGCTGGGACCCTCAGGGCCCAATTGTCATCAAGAATGCGAGTGCCCAGTCAACTTCCCAAGCGCCATGTATTGTGACACCCGCAAGCTCAAGTTCGTTCCGTTCGTCCCGACAGGGATCAAGTACCTGTACCTCCAGAACAACCAGATAGAAGAGATCAAGGCAGGTGTGTTTGATAATGTTACCGATACACTTCGCTGGCTGGTACTTGACAACAACCAGATTACCAATGGCAAGATCGAAAAGAGCACGATCGACAAACTCACCGTCCTGGAGAAGCTGTTCTTTAGCAACAACGAACTGACGGAGCCAGTCATCCCTCCCTCAAAGTCCCTCGATGAGCTGAAGATTATGCACAACAAGATGTCCAAGTTCCCCTCTGGACTCTTGTCCGACAAGGAGAATCTGACCTCCATCAACATTCAGCACAATCTGCTGACCTCCGAGGCCATCACAGGTGCGTTCAAAGGACTGAAGAAGCTGCTGTCCCTGGACGTGAGCCACAACAAGCTGAAGAAGCTGCCGGCCGGAGTCCCCAGTTCACTGGAAATGCTCTACGCTGACTACAACGACATTGACGGTGTCGGAGCAGGATACCTGAACAAGCTACCCGTACTGCAGTACCTGAGGATCTCCCACAACAAGCTGGTGGACTCCGGGCTCCCTGCTGGAGTGTTCAACCACACATCGCTGGTGGAGCTGGACCTGTCTTTCAACAAACTGCAGTCCATCCCTGAGGTCAGCGAGCAGCTGGAGCAGCTGTACCTCCAGGCCAACGAGATCAACAGTGAGTGGCAACTGTCAATCTTTGTTTTTTTTATATTTTACAATACTCTCTTTATAAAGCATTGTTCAACTCCAAATGTCTTATCTGACTATTTCTTAAAAGTGTATGTAGTGGTATTTAGTATGTCTCACAAAGGTCTACTCTTAACCCTATTTGACCAAGGCGCTTAGAGTGCCAATTCCTTTTCTGGAACAAGTTATTTGTGTTTTTCCAGCCTGGAAAGCTGGTTCCACAGTAGCACCTACACTTTGCTGGTCTAAAACAAAGAACTGCTTACGTCAACAGTTGTGGGTGGGGTTCCTCGAGACCGAGGACCAACTACAGCGTCTTATGACGGTCATTTTAAAAAACAAAGCTCGTGTAGCTTGTCCTGACTTATCCGTGGCAGAAAAACAAACCGTTTTAACTATTGTCAGTAATCAAAACAACAGTGGTCCCATGACGAGTCATGTTTGGATGCCGATGTAGGCATGTAAACCAATGAGCGTTACTTCTGAAGAGTCAGCGTGGTCGTATTTGTTCCAAGCTCCACGGTTACATAGTTGATCCTAACAGTACTGGGAAATTGGGCTGAATGATGTGACTTAACATCCGCTCTTGGTTCACTTTAGTCGAAAAGAGGTATCTGTGTATCCTTAAGGTCAAGCAAAAGTTTACTTTCCTTCCTGACCATTTAAATCATGCATTGTTTACATCCATGTTTGCTCGCAGTCCTCCTCTTTAATGCCATTGCGCAGGCAAATTGCTACATTATGTTTCACCACCGCCTATCAATCAACAGAATAGAGTAAAACCAGATGCACACCAAAAAATATGGACTTGTAAAAACAGTACCCTTGACCCCGGCTATAAGTGGGTTTAAATGTATATCATAACTTTTGAGTATTTTGTTTTTCTGCCGTATTGCCTAACCTGTCCTCCCGATTTCTCTTAATGTCCACAGAGTTTGACCTGTCAAGTTTCTGCAAGTACGTTGGAATCAGCAGCTTCTCCCGCCTGAAGCATCTGCGTCTAGACGCCAACAACATCACACGGAGCAGCATGCCCCCTGAAACCTCCAACTGCCTGCGCCAAGCTTCAGATATCATGTTTGAATAAGGAACTCCCTCCAACCCATGACGTCTCCGTGACCCCCTTATCTACTACCATGGCACAGCTCAGCCCAAAGCCTTCTGGATTTGAATTAGTATCGCTCCTTTCGTAGGACACGCGTGTCTTTGCACATAAGTAGAACGCAAATCAGAGCTACTGTAATGACATCATCATCAATTAAATGTATAGCAAGAGCTGGGCCGATTTGAGATACGATGCTGCAAATCTTTTTGCAACAAAACATGTTAAATGTAGCAAGTGTTTGCAATATTTGGCTCTGAATATGAAGTATTCTGATTGTATTCTGATTGTATGCAGGCAAATGAAGTAGAAGAAAAAACAAAATATATAACAGTCTATGAATAGAGAAAAATTCAAAGTCAAACACACACTTTAAACATTCCTAACTTGCATTTTATTACATTGAGTAAAGACACAGTGCGGTAAACATTGCCTCCAATGTGTCAATTCAATAGTAGTGTGTTGTTTTGTTGTCTGTCTTGTATGTTCCAGTGTTTAGCATGTATAATAGAATGTGGGTACAATAATGAATCCATTGCTGTGCAAAGGAGCAGCAAATAAGGACTGCATATTCAGATTTCAGTGTATAAAGCCTAATGTGATAACTGATGAACAAATGTAAGATAGCACATAGCAGTCACATTTGCAACATCTTGAATGAATCAAAGTGGTTTCAAGGGAAATACCAGCGTTATTTAGTCACGTCCTGCCTTCTCTTCTTCTGGACAGATTGATGTCTTTGAACTATGAGGTTTCCATTCCGAAATAAGCATCCTACTCCTTAAATCAACAAATGTTAAGTAGGACTTTGGTGTGTCTGTCGATGTCGGTGTTCAGGAGAATAAAGATTAGAGGACATTGGTATTATCCTTGAAACGACTCAGTTAAACTTTGAGATGATAGTATGATGTTTTCTTGAAATCACAAGTCAAATTCTTTCTGATTCCTCGCTGTTGCCGCCATGCGCATTGCTGATTTGTATACAACATTTGCATTACTTGCATGCAACCAATGGTACCATTCTTTGATAATAAACTACAGCTTTTGCAGTTGAGGTGCTTTCATTGTTACGTTGTTGTTTACCCTGTTTGATGAATGCTACCAATACAAAGTCAACCTTGGCAACAGTGTCACGTTGATTGTAGTTATGTTATTAGAATATCACGTTTTGTTCTTTCGCTAGTTTTTCATTTCATCGTGATGTCTTTTGTGGCTTTTGACTCAGTAACTGGATTTGAACTTGGATTTAATGTGAGGAAACCAAAAACAGTTGAATAAACTATATTTCCAACATATTTGTATGATATCGCTTTTTAAGCCTGCTGTTATCAATCTTTAGCGTGTACGGAAACAAACTGATAAAGCCATCGTACCTGACTAAATGTAGGGTGAATATAGCTGAATAAACTTTAAGGACAACGTTTTAACCTGGTATCTTTTATAACTTTAATTAATGGTTTATTATTATGATCTTAAATCTTAAATTAACTCTTTAGAAATCTGGAACAACTTCTCTTTGGATGGTGTAATAAATCCATATGTTGCACAATATTAAGTTCATAAAGTTTTCCTTATTTTAAAGTGGTACCTTTAAGGTATGCTGTAAATAAAGTAGCCAACTTTGGGTACAGAGTGCTGAAGGTATGACGTATTCTGTAAAATAATCCAGAAGTTAGCATCGCCCTGGTTCCCTGGACAAAAAGCCATTGGGACTTTTCAATTGGTTTATTGTAGAAAATAATACGTTTAGGATATTTACATGTTTTGTTCAGCACGCTAATCTTCACAAATACACTCCACTCTTGACGATATGGATTTAAGAGGCGTAAATGCACGAGCCAGAAGTAAAAAGCTTTAACATTAACGGCTATAAACAAACTGCATCATGGTTGCATAACATCAGCATCACCACTACTAAACTTCCTACTACATTATACACACCTGACTATAAACTGACCATACCTACAAGTTGGAATGTTAGAATAGTTTACGACGAAGGTCCGTCTATAAAAAAAAGATTAGTGACTAGATGATGCTAAAGCTTTCTTCTAGGTTTCAGGACTTACTCCAGTGGCACTCTATTCTCTGCAAATCTCTTCACTTACAGTATGTCACCGACTACACGGTTAGTTTACTATTCATAATCCTAGAATTTTAAGAATGTTATTGCTCTTTGATGGTTCAAAGCTTTGATAAAAAACATTAAAAACATCTTGCATAAAGTCTGTTTTTAGGAATAAAAGGAGCCAACAAACAAAAGACCATACAGTCTACAGTCGGCCTCGTCCATGGAGATAATGCAGTATATCAGGCAGTTATGATGTCTTCCATGAGATTTCACCTGAGCTTTACGCCAGGGCATGATTACCTGCAGATTGCTACTTACTTGGTTAAGTGTGCTGTCTTTTTTGGCTACAATCTCCCTTACTGGCCTAAATCCTCGGGATGAAATCATAGTGACGTGTTCGTAGTGCCGTGTTCCCGTAATTTACAAAAGGAAAATATTGAGTTTTCAAGATGAATGGAAGATCCATTTATTTAGTCTCCAATGCCGGTTGCTATCTTTCAGATATACTGTTTACGTTCATGGCCCAACTGTTTTAAAGGAGCCATACATTGTGGTCTCAATCTGTATCTTGTATTCCCAGGATTTCACTTTGTGCCTCTCAAGTCATTAATTTACAGTAATGACAGAGAACCCATCTCTGTTCTGTTCTGTCCTGTTTCAATGAAGCTGCAGAGTGAGGCAAAAAAAGAAAAACCTACTGGTCCTGGAGGGATGCAGGGGTTGCAGGGTTTTGCTCAAGACCACAGCTTTAAGATATTTTCTGTGTAAATCTAACCTTCCAACTGTCTCGGACAGAAACCACAAATGTCCCATGACGATTTCAAAGTATTTTATTTTTTCAACAAAGCTTCCCAGTTGAGCTTCAGTACAAACAGTTAAAGTTTCCTTAAGAAAGGACAGTCCTTGTACTGTTTCCATAAGATACATTTTAGGCTGCATATTTGGCTTGGCTGTGTGCTCGTTGCCCCCACATGTGGTCAATAGTGATAAAATTGTTGTCATTTTTCTAAAACCCTCTGTTTTCTTTTAAATCCAATACTGAGCTATTTTTTAGAATGATTTATTCAGGTACAACGAAAGGGTTTGCATTAGCATGGCTGTTTCCCTTCAGAGAAAACCACAGTTCCACTGGTTTGCATCCCAACAGGACACTTAAAAACAATTTGATAGCAATTGTAGTGATTTCTGTTTTTTGGTCCTTGTGTGAGGATGAAGTGCTCCTGTGATTGTAAGAGTCTGAGAAGTCTTTGTTTCCTGGTGTACCAGGGGAAAATATAAGGTTAAATCATCGCATCTCTTTGGTTTCTGCATTTACCAATATCAATTCACCAGTAAGGACAACCCAATAGCCAGAATAAATGTTGGCAATGTACATTTCAGCAAACCACAGATGCGTTTCTTTTTGGACAATTTTCCATTTTGTGATAAAGAATTACTTGGTTAGGGTTCAGCAAAGATCATGTTTAGGCTTACCCAGTTATATCGGCACAAACGCGACTGAAATGTCCAGTTTTCCAGTAAAACGCTTTCTCAAACAGTGGTCTCTTGTCGCAAAAACCAGGCTCACCTGGTTGTATCGGCACAAACCCAGCTGGAAGATGTCCCAACGTCTTGTTAAACATATCCAGTGGTTTCATGCTTACAAATGAGGAAGTGCCATCTTGAACAGTGGTACCTTGTTAAAACTATCCAGCAATTTTTATACTGAAACGGCACCTTGAACAGTGGCTTCCAGTCAGAAATATGCAGTGGTTTCTTGTCAATTAATGCTAAATACCATCTCAAACAGTGGTATCACATCCAAAAATTCCAGTGGTTTCCCGCTAAGACGTCCTGAAACACCATCTAAAACACTGGTCTCTCATGAAAAATATGGTAACTGCTGTTGAACAGCCATCTCGAACAATGGTTTCTTGTCCCAAAAAAATTCAGGGGTTTCCCACTAACTAATGTTGAAAAGCCACCTCTAACAGCGGTCTCTCACTTGACAGCTGTCTCGCCTAGCTGTCGCGCCACTGTCATCCCCTCCTCCTCCTGACATTAAAGTTAGAACATATAATCAGAATGTGATATGACCTGTATCGCAGAAATGCTGGTAGAAATGAGAAACAGACACTTGTCCATGAAGTGTTGCATTATGTTCTTTAGCAAGGCCACTAAACTAAACCAAATTGTGTCTACATCATCAGAAAAAAGTCTGCTAGTCATTATCAGGTCATGTGTTCCAAAATGATCAGCGTCCATAAAGTCTGACAGCCACATCGAAAAGTTATTCAACACTTAAGTTGTACGCATTTTAAGTTTTGAAACGACGCAATTTATAAGCTTCATCATTTTGGTCTCATCCCTTCCCTTTACGAGACAATAAAGACAGATACATGTCATCACTGACGGTATAAAATGTTCCTTTCACACCACAGCCTCCTGTTACATCCTCTGAAATGTCCTTTGTGATATATGAACGCCCTGACACTGGATGATAAATCAGAAGCACGCTTCATAGTTGTTCCTCGAGTGTGCTCTTCACAATCGGTTCTTTTTTACAGTATCGAGAGCGCAGTTGCCGAGCTGTGCGCTAACTGCAGCAGCACCGCTAATCCTAGCTGATGTGCACCACATGTGCTGGAGCCACGAGTTCCCTCTACGAGTATTAGTCAAGAGTTCCTTGTTAGAGCAGACACTATTTAAAGACAGTAGGTTTGGTGATTAGACACGTGGCATTTATGGTTATTATCTAAATGGCTTCCAGATGTCCCATTTGATTCCTGCTGGTGTTTGCAATGAGATCCAGCTGTAAAGTCCTGTTAAACTTCAAATTTGACCCACTTATGTGAAAGATACTCAGTCTGTCTATAAGCGGCTGGGAGGTAATTTCAAATCCCTACACTTCGCCATGCCATCCAATACAAGTCGGGAGGTAAAGGTATTAGCAGTCTACTCACTTCCACTACCATTACGACATGGTGCGTGTTTGCTTTAACAGCTTTTTTCACATTTCACTTGTTTTTATACTGCCATTTGTACCGATTTTCAATCTAGGACAATTTCCTCCTCTTCCTCCTGAGTCGCCCTTATTCAAATCCTGAATGGAGCTCCTGCTGCTCGTGTCTAGACAATAAAGTCCTTCATAAAGACCTAAGCCTCACAGCCTCCTGTGCGAGACGATAGGTGAAAGTATAATCAGCTTTTGCAGCCCAACTCCAAAGAAACGTCCCTCAATCCAGACCGTCTCCAGCTGCTCCGTCTCTTTATCCATGTCTTTATTTATATTCTGTGTCCATCCAACATCACGCTGATCTGGGCTCTAATTTCTCTCTCCAGTTGTCCAATCATCGTTTCTGATCTCTCCTAGTTGCTGTTGGACATTTCCTTATCCCCTTTTATTTGAAACTCTCTCCACATAATCTTCTACGTTTGTCGTTTTCTCACCCTTGTCCCCAGAAGTGTGGACATGGGCTCCAGATGTCACATCTGCTGCCTTAAGTAGACACGCGACTGAACTGAGATGAGAAACGGGGGTAAGATGATGGGGAGGGGTGACAGAGGTAAAAAGTAAAAGGCTCAAGCATCCCTCCTCAAGGGTTCCTCTTTTGATAGAGACGCAATATCAAAATAAATTAAGTCTCTTTGAACAATAAGTAATTAATATATTTGTTGAGCAGAAATGACCAAATAAGAACAACTAAGAACAGCACCTGGCTGTGTTCCTCAAAAGATGATCCCTGGCGAGGATAGTGGCGACTTCAGAGCGTCCATTAGCTCAGCTGGTACGGGGGCGTCCCATGTGCAAAGGCCTTGTCCTCCCTGCAGTGGCCCGGGGTTTGAGTCTGACCTGTGGCCCTTTGCTGCATGTCACCTCCCTTCTCTCTCAACCATGTTTCTTGTCATCTCTGAGCTGTCCTATCAGTAAAGCCATAAAAGGCTCAACAATACTTTTAAAAAAAAAAGAATATGGCAACTTCTACACTCATTGGATGAGGCAACATCATTCCAAAAACCCCATATATAATCATTGGAAAAGGAGCAACTGTCGTCATTTAATTAAGTTCTTTTATCCCATTCATGTGTGCAGGGAACCAACAGGAAGTTAGCTGGCTCGGCCGGTGGATGTATCGGACGTGCGTGTGCTTGTGGGCCCGACAGAGCGGAAGCATGAGAAAAGCCGCCGCCTTCGTGGCCAGTTCTCCTCGAGACATCCACAGTGGGAAACCAGTGAGGGATTGCATCACATCTCACCTGCTAGTGATTAGCAGAAAACAAAGACCATCTACAGAAGGAACTGAATAGTCTGAATAGTTTCCCTGTCACACAGTTGTTACTGTGGTCACAGCTCACATGCAGTCCAGATCCCTGCATCAGTTCTGCTTGACGTCCTTACCACGCTAAAACTTCCCGATTGTGTGCCGCCTGGAAGTAACAAACAGCCTCTCGGGTGCACTAATGAGATCACTTATCTTTTTTTACATTATATTAAGCCCAAACACGGACATCATTGCAAAATCTTCGTCCGAAGCTGCCCAACCCGTCATATCCGACACGTTCAGGTTAGGTATTCATGCTCTGATCCTTCCAACAGTTTTAATGTCAACCTCATGGCACCACAGTCATTAGCGGTAATCATCTCAGAACCATGACTGTCTGCAAGCCGTCCAATATTTGTTGTGTCGGGACCATAGCGATGGCAAAACAGTCGCACCTGAAACAACAGGACAGCAGGTTGGTGTGCCTAAAAAGAATAATGTTTACACAGTTTGATTTAGATCTCTGTCTCTTTTCCTTTGAATAGATATTGGCAAACATCAAACTAGAAACGCACACAAAACTCCAGGTTTTCTGGCATTAAGAGTTTCCACGATATCTCACAGTTGAGTCACTATAAACATAGTTTAACTTTCACTTCTAAATAAGTGGTTAACTTTAATTGTGGTCTGGAGCTCCTGCATTACCACAGTAGACAGTGTCGTATTGTGAAGCTGCGTCTGGCAATGGCCCGGTGTAAATTCACTAGCATTACGTCAGTGTGTAATATATCAGTGATAGGCCTGATGGGAAAGAACTACAAAAAGAAGACTTGGCTTGTAAAAGAAAGGGAGTTTTCCTGTAAAAAAAAAAGTTGGCTGTGAATGTCTGCAAACCCCTCTAAGCTCCTCGTGAGCCTCACCTGACAGCTCAGTAAACACTCCCCAAGGCCTGTAAACTGGTCATGCACCCATCCCCCTGAGAAAGGGTTGAGGAGCAGATCATCCACGGCAGACCAAGTGGTTAATATGGGTGGAGTGACAGCAGTTTAACCCTCGACACTGATGACTTCAATCTCCACAACAAAAAAAAAAAAAAAGAGGAGACCAAACGAAAGAGGCGGTAAAAACTGCTGGGCTGGCAGAAAAGTAGGCACGACAAAACTCTGAAAGGACATCCCAACTCACACACAACCGTCCTCCCACCAACGACACATGCTCCATCCTCTCTGTTTAACTGGTACATGTCCAAGGTGCAGCCCTTGGGGAATCAAACCAACAACTATCCGAGTCTAACTGGGCTGGTTTTGCAGCCGCTGACACTGCGGACAGTCATCAGAGCGAACCACTGGAGAAGCAGAGGGACCAGACCTCACCTGGCTGCATGCAGAGCACTCACACCAGCTGGAGAAGCAGGTAAAGATGACTTGCCTTTAATAATAAATCTGTTTGAGAGAGGAGGCTTTGACAAGGGACGGTGCAGAGTATGTTTCAGATGGTTTACATCTGATTGGAATTATCTTTACCTTTGATGCGGTGCACCTTGCTAGCATCTGTCTGAGAACTTGCAGGTGAAAGTGGTGAGGCTTTGAGAGTGTTTACATGCAGTTTTTTTGTCTGATTCTTCCAGTCACAGTTCACTTAATGAATTTGGATGCTTCACGACAAGAAAAAGATAGAAAGGCTGATTTAATAGACACTTTTGGTACAGTTTTACAACCAAGCTCACACCTGGAAATGAATGAACCAAGAAAAAAACAACTGTGGTTTTTTTCAAAGTTTGCAAATGACACGCATGTTTGGAAAGTCACTCTTACTTCCAAACTTGTTTTTTTTTTGTTTTTTTTACACATAATAATTATCCATAAACACAGGCACTTTCTCAGCTCGGGATGCAGTAAGCCATGCAATCTCTTCCAAATGATTCAAAGTCATGAAGTGGATTTCAGCAAAAGCCATCTGCTGGACCCGAGCCCGCAAAAACCGATGCAGTGCAAATACAACCCGTTGTGTAATTAACATAGCTGGCTCAGACACAAAGCCCCTGGCAGGAAATTAGCATTATCATATTCCTCTGCATGTGTTTCTCCTTAAGTCTGTCAGGCGGATTTTTGACAACATTTGTTTTCAGTAATATTTATTCCATCGTGCACAGATCTGTCAAGCCCTGACTCACCTCATTTCAACAGTTAGGTCATTCAATTGCAAATCTTGACACTTTATAAATGACTATTGTGTTGCGATGTGAGTGGAGGGGCGTATCAAATCACAGTTTCACTTTAATTAACTGTAACCATGATGCAGTTCTTTACACATCATTAATTGCATTTTTAAACTTTACTCACATTTCTCACACCTCCAATACTTGTCTTAAGGAGGCTGTAAAAAGACATATGTGTCAGTGACAGACAACTTGATTCATGATTTTATCCCAAAACGTTTTACAAGTCTGCTAGTTGGCCATGGTAGTAGAAAGGCTCAGTGGCAGCGCATTCTTGGAAATTACAAGCCGGCTGTCCACTGAGCTGCGTGCCAGTTGTAAGGTCAGCAGCCTCTGCAGTGTAACAGCATGCTTAGATACAGGACATTTGTCTTTTTTAGTAAATTATGCACTCAAAAGAATGTACTGGCATTAGAAAGATAAAGGAAGGGAGAACAGTCCGCAATGCAAAGAAGAGGCGTCACTTAAGGCTAACCTGCTAACAAGTCAAGCCTGTTAGGACAGTACAGTGGCTGATACAAACATCGCATGTCCATTCATCAAGTTGGTGATTTGTCTTTGACGCACAGTCCCTATAAGTGCGCTCAGGACAATCTCGTCAATGTGTAACTGATCATACAAGATTACAAACATGTGTAAAGGAATGTCCCCTGTTCACAAATTCAGCGTGGCAAACACAGGAGGAGCTCTAATGGGATTGCACGGCTGATCATGGATAAGTGTTGCCCCTATCCTCACACAACTCAGCTGGGATTATCCCGCTGCATTCAGTCCGCTGCCGTCATCACTGGAAAGTAGCGCACCCTCATGCGAGGCCTGTTGAAAGGGCACCTGACCTAAGAGAGCTCCTACAAAAACAATTCGCCCGATCAGCTTGCAGTTAAATCCCCACAGATTAGGTCTGACCTCCCTCCCATAACACTATTACATCTGTCTGAAGGAAATGTTTTGTACTCGCGCAGAGTGCATCACCTTTGTGCTGGACAACCTTGCCAACACGCTCCCTGCTCTTTGCTTCTTAGCATCTTGCAGTTCCCTCAGATTTTAATGTAGATATTAGTGATGCTTCGCTTTATCCAAAAAGTGTTTCAAAGTATTTTGAAGCCACTGAGTTCACAGATCTGCCTTCAATCTGGTTCAAGCAATAGCCTGTTGGTATGAGTTCAAAATAAATTAAACTAAAGCCATGATAAGACTCTTATGGCTCAAATATGCTGCGGTATTCAAATCAAGGCCAGTATTATTGGATCTAAAGTGTGCAAAGACTAACACTCACACACTCACGACTAATTTCTTTCATCTCAACTAAAAAAACTGTTTTTCACAGGCCAGGAAGCTCCATGTGTACATTTACACCAAATCTGACCGAAACATTTAGACAAATGTATTGTCAAATAGTCCAATTTTGGTGATCGCATGCTTACAATTTTAGTAGACAGGCTTGATGGAGTGTTGGATTCACGAAAAACACCAGTTAGGTGTCCTTAAAAATTTAAGCCTTATTGGTGTACATTTTGTTGAGCTGAATTTGTGTACTCTTTCTTTATCATATAGTCTCTGCTGACTCCAAATACTGCAAGACCTTATAATTCGCATAAAGCAGATTAATGAATGCTGATCACACCGTGGACAGCGGTAGCACAAAATTAGCGCAAAGGTCAGCAAAGGACTCTGAGGGATTTGTGAGTGGAGTTAAAAAGAGATCAAGCATGCCCTCCAAGGGAGGAAGGGTTGTCCATGTGGAAGTCAGCAAACAAAGAACAGGTAGGATTGCATTAGCCTGTAAGTGGGCCAGGTCTCAAGTCTTGAAAAGGCTTAGCACACTACACACCACCTCCAGACCTTTGATCTTGGGAGAATCTAATTGGCCAAGAGAAGCTTTGGTGTCATTATGATTGACAAGCTGGCGCGCGTTGAATGAGCAACCGGTGGTACAAATAGAGGGAAGCGCGAGGTACAGCCTCGTCATTTGGGACTACGCTTGATAGCTTGCTGAGAAAGGACGTAGACAAGAGAGAACCTACAGAGTTCCAGGTAAGCCGGGTTCTTGGAGGCGATGACATTGAGACAGGCGGATGGTAATTCGGTATATGTTTGTCGTGCCGCTTTGGGTTTTTATCTTTATGGAAGCGTGGATCATGCTTTCATCGTTTGCGCTAGGTCGAGGAGTTGTGACCCTTGTGCAGCGAGAGAGCAGGGGCGTGTCTCTTAAAACAGGTGTGCTGACTTTGTCTTTGAAGTGAGGCCATCCATGGAAAAGCGTGGCCTATCCAAAATGAGTTCCAGACAAGCCGTGGAGTGCATCAAGAATTTAAACAAGCACCAGATGGCAGCTGAGAGGAATCAAGTAGTGCCTCAAGAGATGGGTGGATGGAAGGTGGTAGAGCTGACTTCAGATTTGTTTGGTTGGATTCCCTTTTTTTTTTTTGCGCTGCCTTGTTACATAGCATATAATGTATCCCATCTTCGGCGTCTCGCTTTTCCCCTTTGCCCCTGTCAGCAGTTAGGACGAGCCCATTGTTGTCTCTAAAAATGGGAAGAATTCAGTTCTCCTCAAGGGAATCTGGAATCTGGAATGTGTTTAATTGCGTCAATCATTGTATCAGCTGTACAAACCAAAACAGATGGACTGAGAGATGTGTGGCAGGCGTATCCATCCTCTACACGTCGCATCAAAGCATGTATGCATCTTAAAACTGACATGCAAGGTCGTCATGTCTGAGCTTTCAGGTTATCCTAACGCTATTAAAGTTGACCTGGCTCTGCATCCTCTCAGTGGAGCTTTACCTGTCATTGGCAGGCAAAGGAGTGACCCGGAAAGAGCAACTGACTTTGCTCTGTTGGCAACTGCCACTGGAATTTAATGATAATTACATTAGTGGTAGAGTAGGCTGCGTACTCTGATGGGGGCTAATCTGGGCCAGAGTTTTTACGAGTTCATTCGGAAACACTTTGGTGGATGTTAGCCGTTAGATCGGAAGTGACTGTTGTGTGGGAAAGGCCTCACCAAGACTGTCAGACATATAGAATCATGAAACAGACAGGGTCTACAGCACGGTGTGCTCCTAATTCCTCAAAGTCCCCAATCCTTTGCGTCTTATCTGATCCTCTTTATCATGGGTGTCTAGAACTTCCAGATGTCTCTTTGCCTGTCTCTAACCCTAAACACTGTGTAGCACATTACACAACTGTCTATAATGATTCTTTGTCTTCCTCTCCATCATAGGTTGCACAGCGAAATGGCACTTCTCCTGAGTCTTCTCTGCATCTTGTGCCTGGTTGGGCCAGTTCTTGGCCAGGACATGCAATATGAGGAATTTATGGCCCAGATCCAAGCCTGTCCTAAAGAGTGTCGCTGCCCCTCTAACTTCCCTCGTGCTGTCTACTGTGACAATAAAGGCCTGAAGAGCATCCCCAACATCCCACCATACACGTGGTACCTGTACCTGCAGAACAATCTCATTGAAGTGCTGTCAGCAGATGCCCTACGTAACGCCACATCGCTGCGCTGGCTGAACCTCAACCGCAACAAAATCACAAGTGAGGGGATGGAAGCAGGGATCCTAAATGCAATGCCACAACTGGCGCACCTCTACATGGACGACAACCTCTTGTCTTCTGTGCCATCTCCACTGCCAGCCACCCTGGAGCATCTACGACTCTCTCGCAATCGCATTTCCAAGATCCCTGCTGGTGTCTTCGTTGGTCTGGATAAGCTAAACCTCTTGGACCTCCAGGGGAACAAGCTGATGGATGATGCGGTGACTGAGGTGAGCCTGAAGGGTCTCAGCAATCTGGTTCAGATCAATCTAGCCAAGAATCAGCTGAGCAGTATGCCTCTCGGCTTACCACCCACCACCACCCAGCTTTTCCTTGATGGCAACAACATTGAGAAGATCCCAGCTGGCTACTTCAAAGGTTTGCCAAAAGTGGCATTTCTGAGGCTCAACCACAACAAGCTTGGCAGCGGCGGAGTCCCCAAAAATGTCTTTAATGTCTCCAGCATTTTGGACTTGCAGCTGTCCCACAACCAGCTGACTGAGGTTCCCCTCATTCCCTCAGGCCTTGAGCACCTTCACCTCGACCACAACAATATCAAAAGTAAGTCATGGACTTTTTCCCAAAGCACATAGTGCTTTTTTGTGATTATAGAGCGTAATTCATTTAGGCAATATGTAATGCTATTACAGTTTTATAATGTTAGTTCCCTTTGTGTTTTTACAGGTGTGAGTGGCTCCAACATCTGCCCTGTAGCCGTCGAAACTGTGGACGAATCTGTCAACGATAGTGTTCCTCGTCTGCGCTACCTCAGACTGGACGGCAACGAGATCAAGCCACCAATTCCCAGCGACGTCATTCTGTGCTTCCGTCTCCTCAGGTCCATTGTCATCTAAGGAGCAAACAAAACCAATCAGCGTGTCGTAAGCTAATTCCAATTTCGGATGACTTCTGATGACTTCATATTGTGGACACTTCTCTGATAAATAAGATGTGTGAATCTATGCAACAGAAATGGTGACATGAGTATTATTTGCATGTTTGTGATGTTCAAATATTTGACGGTAGTTGGCACCAACTTGTTTTATTGCCACGACTTAGGAAAAAGTGCTTTCCAGTTCCAGAGAACATAGAATTTTCAGTGGAGTTTTAATAAAATCTTAAAGACAGTAAAACATTGTCAAGAAAGTGGTGGATTAGAGGCTTTATTTGAGGCTGCAATCTGTTGACCACTGGCTGTGCCTTACGTTGGTACATCTGCATGTACAATTCAGAATGAAATATGAATATAGTTTAGCATGACAGTGATTTAGGACAATATGTATGAATGGCATTTGGAGCTCTTTCAGAACTCATGTCACTATGCTTCTTTGAGAAGGAGGCAGAGCTTATAAGATCGATTGTATTTTTTTTTTATTGTTTCAGGAAAACCTTTGCTTTATATTTGTAGACTTGAAGCCAACTTCATGGTCTTGGGTTCTAGGTTTGTGGTCTTATTTCCTTTTTTTATTAATTACTCTATTCTTCAAATAGACATATGTACTGTAGGTAATTTATTTTTTATTTAATATTGGCGAAAAATGAGTAGAAACCTGACAGTCCTGTGAATATTCATGGCCAATATTCCTTACTGTTTTGTATACAGAAATAATGTAAAAACAGTTTTTGAAAAAAATGCCAACTCACTTTTTAATTCTGGTTATTATTTTTCTGAATAAACTGAGCAAGAGATTTCATTTGAATTGTCTTCAATTTGAATAAAACTTTTGAAAATGAACATGTGTGCCCTTGTGTATTTTTGTCATGTTTTAAATAACTCCAGCTGCTTACATGAATGAAACCTGATTATAAATATGTCATATATAATAATGATAACATCTGTGCAATTCTCGTTTGCCAAAAGTTTTTCGGGATGTGTTTGCCAACCCATCTGTCTTTTGATGTTGCCACAGATAGAAGTAGGAAACAAACATGGCTGAAGTTGGTGACCTGACATGAGGCTTACTCCCCTAAATGGCCTCTAGATATTTCACGTTAGCTACGCCTTACATGTTAGCTTGCCATGTAGGTAGCATTTTGCTTGCATTAGCTAACCTAAAGACGTGACCATACAATGTGATGTGTCCATTAAGATCGTGGCATCTGTATAATGTGAGTGTACATCGCGATTTTACCTTCGAACAAACATACAGTAGATGCCTTTGGTGATGGTGTTGATGTCCAGTTGATGGTGAGGTCTACCACACAGCCTAATCCAGTCTTCACATCGACAACCACTTCCTTACTGTTCGATGCTGTTACACAATACCACAGGCATAAATTGGCTCGATCAACCAGTATCTTGTACACATTAAGAAATGCACTGGGTGTAATCAAACCGTGATGTTAACCAGGAAGTGGTTAGCAAATTGGCTATCAAAAATTTAGTTTGGCCCAATTTCACTCCAGATTTTCATTGTCTGTGGTAAAAAAAAACACACAAGTTGGACAGAAAGACGAGTTTGAACTTGCCAGTCGCATCAAGAAACTTCTACCTCGAGAATAAAACGATCAAGCATAATCAATGTTTCTGCTAGCATAACATTTCCATTTAACTGTCAGTCATCACACCGAAGCTTCCACAGATTGGACCCAACTCCGCCGGGCCTCTCAGGCTCTCCACAATGCACTCGGTCATACAGTGTGTGTGCATCAATCATTGTGTCGAGATTATGTTGGGATGAAATTTTATTCAGTTCTTTGCCTTTTCAGAATGCTTGGCAGGAGAAAGACCCTGAATATAAATCCCAGCTTATATGGCAGGTGCAGAAGGATGTCTGGCGCTCCCGCTACGTCCTTTTCCCCTCACTCATCAAAAGGTCTAGAGTTACCATGGGAGTGAGCGAGAGAGCAGCGAGCAGGTTGAGACAAAATCGGAGCCAAATAAAGCTGACAGGGTAACGGGAGGCAGTAGCTGTGTATGTGTGCGTGTGTGTGTGTGTGTGTGAGACCTATTTTTTGTTTGGACAATGGACACTGCATACAATCTACAAGTGCATGTAGCAAGGACCGCTTTCCTTGTGTTTCTTCATCCTTGACCTCCCCCAGATCAGCTCATCATACTCCAGACAATTATGGTTTCCAGTGACAGAACTCAGATCTGTAGGTTAGGGCAGAGCGTTTAGCAGAGCGTTTAGCAGAGCGACGGTGCAAAGAGAAAGCAGCTTCGACCGAAAGGGAGGGCAGAGGCCTTCTTCCAAGCGGGGACTTCCTCTCACCACCATGCTAACAGGGGCTCCTCACAGAGCTCCCATTGTGTACAAGGGCCCCGTAGATCCCCCCCATACATGAAAGCAACACATGCCAGAGTTTCACCTCAGGAAAAGGCGGACAAATATTTCAGTCTGATTGAGCCACACTCTTAGAAAAATAAAGGATACTCTTGTAAGGGATAAAAAAGGTATTTTGCCATTGGGGGGCCTTTTGCTCTCTCTTTCTCTCTGTGTCTGATGTGTGTGTGTGTGAGTGTTTGACAGGGCCGTGTGTGTGTGTGTGTGTGTGTGTGTACAGTGTGGGGTGGGTGCACTGCGAGTGACCAAAAGCAATCTGCTCTGGTCCAATCAGTCTCAGTGCCTACCTTCACACATAAGCGGCAGGGCACTCAGGTCTGCCACAGCGCACAGACCTACACATACACACACACATACACACACACACATACACACACATATACACACCTTTCACACACTAAACACACCAACCCTCCCTCTTCAAGGCACCCTGCGCGACCTCTCACCATTGGCCAAGTCCCGGAGCCCTCAGCATCTCCATCACGGCTGAAGGGACCATTCGGGAAAGCAGGAGACAGAGGTAAGCGTTCTTGGTGCTATCTATCGTGCTTGGCTCAGCGGCTCTCCGGTGCAGGGAGAGCGGCTCGACTTGCCCCTCCAAAAAAACACTGCAGTTCAGGGTTTGCATAGAGGCCACTTGGGCTAATTGGTTTGTGGTGCAGCTGCTTTATTTTCACTCTGGGATTTGCTTTGGGGGCTTCGTAGGTGACTGAAATGTGGATGTCTTTGTGGTGCCTTTGGCGTTCTTGTTGGCTGGAAGTTTTTTTTAAAGCTTTTGTAGGTGTGATTCAGGTGTGTGTGTGCGTGTGTTGGACAGGTGTTTTTTTGGATTAGTGACAGCCTTGGTGACTCATTTTGCAGTTTTGACAGCGCTGTTTTCTGATCAAGAAAGATGAATTTTGCCTTCTGGAGATTTGATGAGAGTAAAAAAAATGTGTCAATTTTTGCAAAAAAAAAGAAAAAAGAAAAGAAAGCTCCCGCAAAATTCACAAACTGTGATGAGAATCTTATTTTTGTTAGGGTTAGGGTTGCACTTTCCTTCAGAACAGAATTATGTGTATATTTGTAAAAACTTTTTTTTTTGTGAAACACACACACCGGCTGCCGGTTCACTCGTACCAAAGGGACGTCTGTGGAGTTTGTTTATGGCTTTTGCGGAAACAAGGTAGAATCACTGGATATCAGGAATGCCCAACGCGGAGCCAAGCATAACACAGAGGTAGTCTAGAGGCTACACTCATACACAGTTTCAACACACTGTACACTGTGATGGCCTGTATAAAAGCACACCTCTGTCTTTAGTATAGTCCCTCTTTCAGTGTGACCATGCTGGATTTCATACCCTCATGACAGAAAAGCCTATTTCAGCGAAGATGCTAACCAAGCTTTTCTCAACAGGGTGCACTCAGTTCACGCTGCACACTTCCAAGAGACAATGGCAGGATTGATTTGCATAATTTGCATAAGACAAAGATAAGTTTCATGACTTAAATAGCCCGTGAACTTGTTTTCTTTTTTTGTCTTATATCTGTCCTCATCCCCCCCCCCAAAAATAGCAGCAGAGGTTTCTCAGTTTTCTCCCTCTGAAAGATAGGTGTGTTCAGACAGAGCGTGCATCTGTGCGAGGATGTGTCCTTCCAAGTGTGTGCGCGAATGTGTGTGAATGTGTGCGTTTGTGTGTGTGTGTGCGCGCGCGCGCGCACGCGTGTGTGTGTGTGCATGTGTGTGTGTTTGAGCACGCTCGCTGCTGAATGAAGCTTTTCCTTGCAGCCGTAACTCACTGCCATCCTGTCCACAAACCTCGGAGGAATTTGGAGTTTGAGTGCTGAGACAGGCAGCGACCGGGCCTCATAAAGGCCCTCTGTAAAGGGCGAGGGGTCGAGTAAGTGAGTCAGAAACCTCTCTCTCTCTCTCTCTCTCTCTCTCTCTCTCTCTCTCTCTCTTTTCCTCACTCTCTCCATCTAACCCTGAGGGCCAACATCTTGTCCACGTCTCTGCATCTTTTCTTCCCTTCTTCCCTCCCCCCTCGCTCTCCGTTTCTCTGCCCCGGCCTGGAGGACTCTTCTTTCAACTCTTCTGCCTGCTCTTGGATTTGACACCTTCTATCTCACACCGGCTCAGATGTGGCCACACCTGCTATTAGTGTGCTATGAAATTCCCGACTGACACGTTGATCGATTCCTAAGGCTAAAGTCAGCTGTGCCGGCTAATTAAGCGGTAATTAACATATGCTAATCTTATTAGCACTTCCCATAAGGGATTCTCACTTCTGAACTAAATTAACCTCTTTAAGCTCGGCTCAATCTGCGCTACTGAGGAAATGAACAAGATTATGAACAGGAGCTATCTGGGTCAGGGCAGTGCATAAAAGATCAGCGCTCAATGAAAATCATACATGCTACTTTTAGATTCAAGCACAGAAAGACCCTCTTGTCTGCGCCCTCATTTCAAGCTTCTAGCCAAGAATTTTGCTCGCCAAAGCCTTTTTGGTGTGATTGGGAAAAATAATTAAAGCATCGGCCAAAAACACAGGAATTTAAAGCAGCTTTTAACGGTGTGTTATTGGAGAAGAAGCAAAACCCAAAAACCTACAGGCTGAAAGCAGATTAGTGTTTAACCCTGCAGACTGAAGGAAACATTCCCATGGTTCCTTATCAGATCAACTCTGACTTCTGACCTTTGACACACCACAGGCGAGCGTTGATTTGAGCCAAGATGGCGGCTCGCCGGAACAGTACGCCTCGAGCTACAACGAGGAAAGAGGCCCTCATATTTCGATCCTTCGAGCTGTCTGCACCTCTGTAATGAATTCATTGACCTTAGTGGTGTGACCCAATGTCAGGCCCTGGTCTAAGTACAGTAGACTGCTTATACAGCCCATAATTCATGAAGACAAGCCTTGTTAAAGTGCACCTATGGAGCTTTATTTGAACAGATAGCTAAATACATTTTCGTTCTTTTTTCAACTTAGCAACTTGCTAGCTACACGAGGCAAATGAGAATAAAAAACAATGTCCAAACTCAACTTGTGACACCATGAAATATCCTGTGCTGCATCTACAACTGTATATCTTTCGATGGACATCCACCCTCTGACTTTCCATCTCTCTGTCCCGTGTCAAGGTGGACGATGAGGATGCTCGTGCGGCTCGTGTTGGGACTCTTCGTCCTCAAAGCGGTGGTGGCCGGCCCCAGATTTTCCCGACAAGTGGACTTGGACTCGTACGACAGCGCCAACTACGATGCGGATCTAGACAATTTAAATTCCGAGAACCAGGATATCTACGACTACGACGATGGGCTGACGATTGATGATCCTCAGGTAAGAAACCGAATCGGTCAATCAGTCCGCACAAGAGAAGAAGCTCCAAATGCTCTGGCCTTTGATTTTACAGTTCCAACTTTCATTACTGAGGAAAAGCTTTTTTTTTTTCTTATGATGCAATTATTCTCTCTCAGTACGACACATTCTTCACTGCAATCAGAGAGAGATTCATAGTTTGTATTGGCACTTCAAGTAAATTACTGCTTCTTACTACAAAATCAACAGACTCCCTTGATGAGATGTATCAGATTTACTCTTGATTGTTACCATTGCACACATTTTGGCAGAAGGACGCTTAAAACAAACATTTCACTGTGATGTTCACAGGGCTCTTGCACCTTCTTAAAGATCAAATTTATACATTTCCAGGCCAAAATCCCTCAAATGCGTTACCCAACACGGCATAGTTTGGGGCACGGATCAAGGTTAATTACAAAGCTAAGAATTTACAGAAGAACTGGCAGGCTTTGCAGAAGCTAATGGACTTGTGCGGTGTTACAGTGATGCCAGAAAACTGCAGGAAACACTTCAGACGGCAGAATCGGCCTATTTACGACACATCCTCATACCTATAAGACTGAATAGGTCAATTGCCAAAACGACTTATACTGTATCACCGTTCCAAAACAAACGCTTGCAGCTTACCAGCGGCACTCGCACACAACCTTTGTCTCGCACTTTAGTTTGGCTTAGGCAACAACAGTAATTGGTAAGGTTTAGGAAAACATAAGAAACTTAGGAAATATACGTAGCTAAGTATACGTAACTTAAAGAGAGCTGATTTTCAAATACTGACGCTTTCAGATGGCTGGCGACCCAACCCACGATCAGTATTTGACGAGTTGGGAATGAGACTCGAAAATCAACAGGAGCTTTAATGAAAGAATATTCTGATGTTCATACACATGTCCATCAGGGTGAAAGACACTGACTCTTGCTTTCACGCTGGACACGTACAACAGTCCATTGATGAGTTCTGTGCTTGTTTGACCCGACCATCCATCCCTGACCTCCTCCGTACATGGATTTGTAGCTCTTTGTGCTACTTTATCTGACTTCCTCCTTTGCTGCTGCAATAATTACTATGACCACTGGAGGGCGCCGCCTGACAAGAAATGTAACTATGGGTTGTAATAAGCTGCTTTTGCAGTTGGTCACTGTAAATGTTAATTTTTCTGATGAGGACGGGCTGCCTGTTTACTAAAAAGTTACTATTCTCGTAAAAAAATATATGATTTCAAGCACTTCTAATCACCCATATCTATTTCCAAATACTATAAAGGCCTATTTTTTGCCCTTGAATTCACAAACTTTCAAGGAACTGTGTTGTGGGAAAGTGTAAAATGTATAAATGTAAACTGTAAATCATGGAGGGTGATATCATCCCCAGAAGTCCTGATTTAAATCAGATACATAAATCACAGCGTTGGCAGTGAAATGCTGGTGAACTGGCTGGTTTTGAACCGAGGTCACCAGGTTCATGGAGCAGACAGACATCCCGCTGACACTCAGAGCGGCCATTTGGAAAATGGCAAACTGCTTTCCAATTTTATGCGTGATCTTAGCCAAAATATTCCACTTTTATTCCTCGGCCAGTGTCCGTTTAGCTTACATGCCCTAGAATCTCCACAGGCTGAATTCTTCTGCATCTGGAGTAGCTTCATAGCGTCAAGCGGTATTTATGGCCCGATGATGGAAATGTTTTTATTTGCCTGCAGAAAATGAGGAAGGAACAACTTTTAACCAGACATGTTGGTGTTTTGTGAGTGCAAATTGCAGAATTTGGATTAGTAGCAGGTGTGTATAAGAATATAGAAAGTGTAATATTCCTTTCTTGAAGCCCCTGTGGGATCATTTTGTTGTAAATGTTGCATGCCTTTACTGGATACTCAGATTATGTTGAACAAAGTGCTGTAAAAATAAGCAAAACTGAAGAATTGCTGCACCTTCTGGGACTTCTTTTCTTTTCTACCACAGCTTTTTAAAAGATGAGCAGAGAACAAAGTCGGCAGAAAGTCTGGATGATGGATTCCAGAAGATCCTTTAAATCAGCTCAAGTTGACTGTGATGTGGCAACCCTGCAGGGTACGCTGGCATGGCAAGCTTTAGCAAGGCTTCATGTTCCCATTTCTACCTCTTTGTTACAAGGAAATTAAGCCAAGGCGGTGTCAAGACGGCACGAGGCAAACAGTCCACATTGGATTTTCAGCAGGGTTCCAGCGATTTTAAGCTAAACCTGATGTGGATTGAACTCACACCACCGCTGTTATCTAAACCCAAACCCACAATTAAACGCAGATTTAGCAGATTGGACGAAATCTCGCAGAAGAAACAACATAAAGTGGTGAATTATTGTGTCATGCATGCACCATGGCGAAAAGGTACAACCGCAGCATGAATTTTAGGTTTAAAATGAGCTCTGGTGCGCGAAGATTTACAGCCGAGCGTTACACATGACAGTGCTCAGTGTGGGAAAGTTGTAATGCGTTGCAGGCGAATGGCTTTGATAAAGACTCTGTGTTTAACAAGCCTGGATGTGACACAGCACATTGCATAAGATTTTGTGGGAGTCTGTGGGAGCAGGAAGAGGAGAAACAGAACAATTAGAGTTACTGGAACCTTTCTCGTCCTGAACAAACAACAGCATATTGCACAGATCTGTCACGTTGTGTCTCTTTGACAGCGCAGTCAGAAGTGAGAGGGCAGATCCTCAGATAGACTTGTTGCCTAATAAGAGAGAGGATTAAATGGATTTCATTCAAACACACACATCAGATGTCAGAGGAGAAATGAAGCGATGATGAGCTCCATGCCTCTGGAATGCTGACTCTTTACTTTCCACATCCATCTGTTGGTATTTCTGCTCTTTCTCCTCTGGGCTTGTCTCTTTTCAGAGAAGTTAAGGCTCATCTTCAGCGTTATCCAAGCAGTCTGCCGAACTCCAAAAAAGTTTAGACTAAGTAGGCATCTTCTGATCTTTCATCGTTTTGTCTGTCAGGAACAAGTCGGTAATTTCAGCTGGTAATTTGAATGTTTAACTTTATTTGTAAAAGGGCTGGTGAGATAACATTTACACCTTAGTATCATAGTTGTGTCTGTGCATATTAAATAATACCACTCTCAAGTATGTGCGTTAAAGATTAAGCTACAGTCAGTAGAAAGTTAGCTTAGCTTAGCTTAGCTTAGCTTAGCTTAGCGTAAAGACCGGAAACTGGGAGCAATGTTCTTTCCCAATAGTAAGAACATCTGCCAACTACTACTTCTAAAGATCTCTAATTACATTTATTAAAAAGTCTAAAACCGGCATGTTGTTGGTCACCACTGACTATTTTCATACGGCGGCCATTTTCCCAAGACATGGCGCTCAGGTTGGGAAGCTCATCCGTCCTACTGCTGTGTTCCAGTTTTGCAAGTTGCAAAAATGTCGGGATGTTTAACAAACTGTTATTTTACTCATTGATCAGCTACTGTAAAGACACTGGATCATGAACATTTTGAGGGATGTCGGTCATATTTCAAAGTAAAACTACATATTCGATAAATCCTGTCCACCTCTGTTAGACAACAGCTAACGTTAGCAGTCAACTACTTCCTAGCTAACACTTTTAGCTAAAACTGTTTGATAGTTGGACATGACACGATGGGAAAGGCGTAGATCAATTCTACCCCCTAACCCCCTAACTAATGGGTTATCAAATATGTTGTTTAACCTTGAAATGTGGCCTGAGCTCCCTCCAGACTTTCACAATCCGTCATCTTTTCCATTGCTGATCAATCAGGAAGTGGGGAAATGATGACAAATTGTCAGATTCCTTACACATTTTCAACTTGCAACCTGGAATACAGTGGTACGATATCTGAGCTTCCCACCCTGAGCGTCAGAGGTAAATGGCCGCCTCGTAAATATGATCTATTGAAACTTAACAATATATAGAAGAAAGGTGTCGTCCTTTTTGACATATTATATCTTTAGCAGGGGGCTATGTGTCACTATTTCTTGTTTGGGTGCAGTAACTTCCTGAAGATTATCCATCACTGTGGCCATCTCATCAAACTCTCACTAAGAAAGAGAATAAATGCATTGCCCAATATGTTGATTGGGCAATACAGATTCCGGGGTTTGCTTTCACAGTGACTCATAAATGTGACTCAAAATTTGCCACATGCCGTTTAATTAGACGGAAGACTTTTTCCTTCGTGGTTGACGGCACTTCAGCAAATCATTTTGTTTGCTGTTTAAGGAAGCAGCTGCTGAACCAGTGTGAGATTGTTTTGGAAAGATCAAGTTGCTGAAACCTTGCATACCTGGTTGAATGCATCTACTGATTGATAAACTTTAACCTACAGCAGCAACATAACATTTGGCGTCAGCCTGATTCTCACATTCACCGTCTCTCCCTGTTCATTCTGTATTCCCATGCTGCTTCCAGAGCTCTTTTTTTTTTTCTCTGTATTTTTGGTTGCCAGCCTTTCGCCTCTTCTTTCCCCTCGGGTGTATATGTTTGCTTTGGGGAAAGGGGGAAATGAAGGGGAGAGCTGCAGCGAGCTAACTCTGTGCAGGACTGTTCAATGGCCTACCTTGTTGTATCTCAAACTGTCTCCCTGCCAAGCTTTAAAATGTGACTTTCAGTGCTGGGCATCTTTTCATTGCCGCATTTAACATTCTCTGCATGACTTTTAGTCAGTTATACTTCTTGTAACCCATCTTTTAAAGGCTGTTTTATTATTTGACTTGAATGATTGTACTGATATGCATTCGTATATTTGGCCTGCTTGACATCCGAGTTCTGTGGTTGAAAGGGGCTGAAGAGGCTAAAATATGGATTCTTGCAGCTACCATGTGAGTCTTGGTTCCACAAGGACCATTCCCTCTCTTGGAGGGTTGAGTCCGCCTCGCTGGCCGTGAGAGAGTGTCAGGTGTTACCTGCGGTGGTGTGTGGGGGTTCGTTGCCCTCGTCTGGCGGAAGATAGAACTGCAGGCTGATCACACAGCAAAACATGAAAGAGTTATTGCAGCGACTGCAAATGCAATTATAAGAGCAGATGGATATACCTGGAGCTTTTAATGAGGGAGGCAAAGAGCACTGTAATTCATAAAGCGTGGTTGGTTTGGCAGGGTTGTCTTTGAATTTATTTCTCAGCACAAATTCTGGTCTGCTTGATGCACAAAGGTGCTAAGCCGTAGCTTATCAAGTAATTTGATGTTTTCAAACGAGGTAGAGGAGACGTTAACATGGTTGTGTACTTAATTCCTCAGATTTAGTTTGTCTAGTCCTTCAATTGTATCAAAGTGCTCCCTAAACCTGTGATGGAATGTAAATATATACATTGACTTTAGCACAGTTTTGCGGTATCTCTACTTTATATGAGTATTTCCATTTCCTGTGATGGAATGTAACAAAGCACATTTACTCAACTTGTACTTTAAACTTCCACTGTACTTCATTTAGAAGGCAAATGTTGTACTTTATTACTATATGTATTTGTATAACTGCAGTTCCTAGTTATTTTGCAGACTGCATACAGCGTCACAGCCAAAGTAGCACACGAAGAAAAAAAGACAACTCCGATTCAGATGACCAGAAAATATCGGATCTGGTAATCGGATAGGCTGATTATTGGCAGGCTTGAGGAGTAACAGAATGCATGTAATGGGAAAGATGTAATTAGATCGCAGTTGCATTCAGAAAGAAAAGACACGCTTGTTGTTAAGATTAGATTAAAAGCCATCCTACTGAAATTTCTGTTGGATGTTGAGGTAATCCAGAAGTAACAGAAAGTAATCAAGATACATGACTTTGCAATGCTTGGATGACAATACTGACTACATTTTTTAAAAGGTAATTAGTAACTGTATCATTAGTCACCCTGAGTATAAAGTACATACATACGGTTAAATATATGTATTATTATTATATTATTATTTACTTTTAGTTGGACTTTTGATATTTAAGTACATTAATTGCCAGAAAATGAATTCAATATCACTCAATTTCAAATACTTTAAGACTTTTACCAAAGTAATATTATCGCACAATATCTATACTTTTACTCAAGTATCACTTCTACATCCAGGTCGAGCATATACTGTAGCATGGCTCCTTGTATATGGAAATAAATACGTTAAATATATGTTGCTTCTCCACACAGAGGAATGAATTCAAAACCTTTCAATAGAGACAAAAACATACATTTGTCATTTCCTGCCCTCACATAAAAGTAATTTGTAAACATCCCTCCATTACTAATGAGTTCACGATAAGGAAGATAACTGAATGCATATATAGTCTAAAAATAAAGATGTTTTTTTTTCCCTGTGGCACATCGGATGGCAAGGTATCTGTCGCTGTTGTTATGGAAAACACATTGCATAACTAAATGCACATTTAGAAAGTGCTAATGTTTGGTGCCAAGTGTGGTCACCGGCTGTTTCTGCTCTGTAAATGTCCTCTTTGGCCTTTCATAGCGCCTGGTCAATGCTGTCTCTATGCTTGGTCTGTAAATCGGGTCACTTTGCTGCCATCTAGTGGTGGAAATAGTGGAGACGCTGATCTTGTTCTGGATCAAGTTGAACAGTTGTCACGTCAGATCATAGAGAGAGAGTTCATTCTCCTGTTGTTTGATTTCCTTTTCTGGGGGGTTTTGTCTGTTTTGAATCAAAGACGGCAGAAAAAGAGAGAGAAAGGGAGAACTGAGAGGTGATGAGATGCAGTGAAGAGGTCCCAGAACCACTTCATCTTCCACGCAGACATTAATAAGTGAAGGAAAATAATGAAAAACCATCTGCGATGAATGCTTAACTGCTCTCCTGCCGTGTACCCATCAATCCATGCTCCATTTTCTATCCTCTGTCTGAGCATTTGCTGTCTTTCCTTTTTTTGCAACCAAAAGGGAATTTACAGTTTCGTTGAAGCGTGCTGTCGGAAAGTTTAAAATGTTAATGCCTTTACACCTTGTTACCCAAGGTTACATTTCAAATGATAGTTGTTAATACACTTATAGACTAAATTTTGTTTTTTGACATTAACTTTGTCATAAAAATGCATCAACAAACTGCAACTTTTCACTGAGCTGTCAAACATTATGCATGTTGCCCTGAAAAGTGTAGGTTACCTATTTCATTTTAGAGCAAAAGCTGATGAGAATGAGCAAAAATGGAAACAACACAAAGCCAAGTGCTAACTTTGACCCAGTTTTTATAGTTCTATTTCATGTACAGAAGATCTTTGTCAGACCAAATGAGACTTTTCTGATGCTCGAGTCAAATTCTCATCCATTTTTGACTCACTGCTGCTGTCTTTCCCTCAGATAGAGATTGGAACACTGGCCCCACCCGACTACAACTACCCTGTACCCGAAGCCTCGTTGGAAGAACAAGAACAAGAAGAGGAGGAGGAGGAAGAGATGCCCCTGAAACCCCAGCTCATCCCTCAGGGTTCAGGGGGCTCTGGGGTTCTCATGGGCCCAGACACACAGAAAGGTCTGAAAAAGCACACACCTTTAGTTGTGCACAACCATGAATAGTGTCACTTGATATCCAAAGTTCTCCCCGTTTAAGACGGGCCATTGCTCTTTGGGCCTGTGGAGTTGTCAAGGCAGCATCACCCCCCAAAAAAACACTAATCTGTGCCTAAAATCATCATCAACAATCATCTTTTTCATGTGCATGTGTTCCATTTAACTAGCTGTTCATAGTTAAATGTGTCCTTTTCAATCACAGTGTGTCTCTGATCATTAACCTAATCATCATCGTGTGATCCATTTCAGTGTCATCTGTCTGTTTATTAATCCCTAATCTTGTCTCTAACAAGAGGTGGAGCTGCGTCTGACGCCCATTGACATCCTTCATGTATCCGGGGATTTTGGGGGCTCCGTAGGATCTGGGGCCTCGGGAGCTTCTGGGGTTTCTGGGTCTGGAGGCTCGGGAGACCTACTGGTCTCTGGTGCCTCTGGGGGTTCTGGTGACATTGTCCTGATCTCTGGTGATTCTGTCGAGCTCCTCAGCTCTGGGGGATCTGGGGAGTTCTTGCTATCTGGGGATCTATTGATATCTGGGGATATGTCAGGATCAGCCTCTGGGGATCTTGGCTCTGGAGGGATTTCCATTGATCTGGGCTCTGGAGGGTCTGGGGACCAGTCTGGTTCTGGGTTCTCTGGAGATATTTTGATCTCAGGAGCCTCTGGAAGCTCTGGGGTTTCTGGGGATGAGTCCGGTGACTCAGGGATAACATTGATATCCGGAGGTTAGTTCTTTCACAAAGCAGATATGTTGATCTGTGTAGCAATAACCTATCTTGAAGGTAGGGAAGGCGATTCTGTAGGAAGATTTGGGGTTGATTGTTGAGTCTCATTCATAGGTTGTCAAACACTGATGCTTTGGGCTGAAATTCGGGCCAAATACCAAACCAAAGCTTCGGCATTCGACAACCTGGCAACGAGACTCGAGACAGAATCGCTTATCCTAACTTTAATCTATGTGATTTATGTTGATTTAATGTCTTAAATTCCATTTAACTGTGTTAAATGTCGATTGTTTCACTTATAACCTTATGTATTTGTTCCACCATGTGTCACTGAATTTGTGCTTCTCATAATCATGCTTCTTCCAAACTTCTGTAACATCTAAAATGTGTGTGAGATTGATTGATTAACTGGTTGATTGATGGTCCATCTCACCTCTCGCCCTCCTAATCTCATGTCTCCTAACCCCAACCCTTGGCTCTAACAAGAGGAGGAGCTCAAACCAGAGACTATCCCCAGCGAGGCATCAGGTGCTTCTGGGGAGTTCTCAGGAGCTTCAGGAACCTCAGGGTTCTCTGGAGCTTCTGGGGCTTCTGGTGTCTCTGGCTCTGGAGACACAGAGGTTCCTACGGTAACTCTGGTCCCTGATATTGATAAAGGTCAGTATGTAATCTAGTCTTGCAGAGATATGTTGAAAGCAGGGTAAAAAGTAAAGACTGTATCTCACACGCAAGGAAGTATATCAAAGAGGGAAGACTTTGAACAAGGTGCCAGTGCCAAAGCTGGGCCAGGGAGCCAATCAATCTTTTGATGAACCAGCGCTTGTGTGTCAGTTTTGTCTTGGTGGGAGGCCATCAGCTTTAACACTTGTGCTCCTGCGCACTGAGTCATTCATCACAGAAGCAAACCCTTTTGCTTATGCACTGGACGAGTAATTTAATGCAAGTGAATGGCTGCCATTTTTGAGTCTCTTATCCAGTTCCTATCATCTTTATTTGTTGAACCTCTGGAATTATTTGCTCTACCTGACACCTCTAAATTGCTGGGGTGGAGATGATTTTGCTGGTAAAGAATATTTGAACACGGAAATGCTCCGATAGTGCAAGAACTGGCTCCAGCATTGGCACCTTGTTTGTGGAAAAGGGGTAGTAACATTACTTGAGAAATGATTTGAGTTATAATTGCAGGAAACTTTCTCATATAACAATTTATTCCACGTCCACTGTTGTAATCTATCCCGGTCGGCCACCATGAACGCAACTGACACTCTGAGGACCAACCATTTCAGCTGGCTTACCCAAAATATGTTTTTTTTTGTTCTTTGCTAACAAGCATTTTGTCTGTAACCACTCAGCAGATCACATTTCATGATATTAACACATTTTCATTTAACTTCAATCCATCAGTGAAATCCCACAAACAATTGGTTAACACTGCTAATAAGCTAATTTACTGGATGTAACTTATCACTGCGGCAAACAGTGGGCTACTGATTGCCAGACGTCCTGTTCCATGTCCATGCTGATCTAACCTGTTTCTTTAACACCTAATCTTGTCTCTAACAAGAGGAGGGGCTGCTTCCGACCACACCAGAAACCCCTCAGGAGGGTGCTGGCACTGTAGAAGGGTCAGTGGGCTCTGGATTGACACCAGACACTGGTGAACCTGATGAGCCCGATGAGCCTGTGATTGACAGGAAAGGTCAGTACTGAACAACGCGGGCATTGAAATCAGAGGAGCTTGTTAGAAACCTCAGGTCTTTCTGGAACTTCATGTCCTGACACCATTTGATTGACTTTGGCCTGGATTGGGACTTGTTGTTGTTTTGTCTTTTTGAGTGTTACGCCTCATTGCCACAAAGTTTTGTGTACATATACGAGTCAACCCGAAGTCCATTGATTTCTATGGGAACGTTTGTGATCTCCAAAATGTTTGCAAAACAAAAATGTTTTTTTGCTGACGATATCACGATATTCACTGCATGTTTATAGTGGCCAAAAGAATTCACGGTAACAATATTTATACTTTGTCAGTGTTCCTACCCTCGTTTGTCTGTCTCTGACAGTAGCAAAACACTGTGGTAGTAGCTAACTAGTTAGCCACTTCTTTTATTTCTTTTTGCTGTTTTATGGTGGTTGGCAACCAGCGTTAGCATCCATTCCTTCCACCAACTATGAAAAACAGAAGTAATATAAGAAGTGTCTGATTATTACATATCTTAATTAGATATGTATTTTTAAAAAGTGCATTATGTAGTTTTGGGGAAGAAATTTGAATCAGACGAGAAAGATCTTCATTGACTTCCTCTTACTTCTACTTATCCTCCCTCCCTCCGTCTCCTTCTTTTCCATGGGCTCCAGGTATGCCCACTTGCTTGCTGTGCACGTGCCTTGGTGGTTCGGTCTACTGCGATGACTTGAAGCTGGATAGTGTGCCACCTCTTCCCAAAGACACCACTCACTTCTACGCCCGCTACAACAGAATCACCAAGATCAACAAGTCCGACTTCGCCTTCCTGAGTATGTTTCAAATGAATATTAGAGCAGGGAACCAAATGTGAAGGTGGATTTAAGGCATTTAATTGTTCTATATTTACCTTTCTTCTTCCAGACAAGCTCAAGAGGATCGACTTAACCGCCAATGAGATAACGTCCGTCGATGACAGAGCGTTTATGGGTCTGCCCGAGCTGGAGGAGCTGGTGATTCGAGAAAATCACATCTCACAGCTGCCTGCTCTCCCAGAGACCATGACCCTGATCGACGCCAGCCATAACAACATTGGCACCAAGGGCATTCACAACGAGGCGTTCAAGGTATGTACAGCTTCTATCGCAGGTTCCTTTAGCAGTACTGGCATCTACAGGCACGAGCCAATAATGATTTCGATGCTTTCTCTTTGTCTCCAGGATATGACGAGCCTGCTGTACCTGTACCTAACAGACAACCACGTTGATTACATCCCTGTGCCTCTACCAGACAGCCTGCGATCTCTACACCTACAGGTACATCTGCTCAGACCTCATCAACCACCTATGTTCTTTGGATTCTTGGGGTTAAAACTCTTCATAGTTCAGATTTGATATCAAAATCTTCAACTGAAAGGGTAGTCTGGAATAACAATTCTGCTCACGTTGAAGTGGTTGAAGCTCCAGCTCCAATATGCTTGCTGCCGTCATCTCATCGTCTGTCTTCCTCTGTCTCTGGTTGCAGCGTAACAATATTCAAATGATGCACGAGGACACGTTCTGCAACCTGAAAGATTTCAACTACATCAGGAACGCACTGGAGGACATCCGTCTGGACGGCAACCCCATCAACCTCAGCAGGACCCCGCAGGCTTACGTCTGCCTGCCCCGTATACCCATTGGGGATCTCATCTAACCACACAGACACATATTACCTACACTCTTGCACACTGACTCACAACCACATGCACACATCTTTTGTACATATTGACACACACACGGCCACACACGCAGACATGCATACCAATTTTCTCACCTCCTCTTCTTACAGTGACGTATTTCAAAAATGCTGCTGATGAATACTACGGATCAGTAAAACTCTGTGTGGAAATTTATGTCACGTAAACATCCACAAACACAAATTGCGAGTCAGATTCTGGTGATAAAGCACATATAAACTGGTCTTCTACAACTCTTTCCTGTTTTTCAGATATCAATGCCAGGTGCAACACAGCGACACACGCATACACACTGAAACAGTCATTCTCTCGTTCCCTCACTCGCCAAAATGCATGTACACACACACACACACACACACACACACACACACACACACACACACACACACACACGAACTTCCTCAAAAGCCAAACTGTTCCACGACTTGATGAAGAGTAAACAACCGGTGGCATTTGGAGAAATCAGTTTATTAAAAACCTTCACGTGGCATGTCTGTTTCTGTTCAGTGTCTGTTCATGACTGGCAAGAAGAAGAAAAAAAACACCAACCAGTAACATTGTTTAAATATGTTTGTTTTGTAAAAATAATAATATTAATATTAATGACAAATCTAACACTTTTGGAAATGTATACTAGCATAAACTTATTTAAGCTGAAGCTTAATGAAAGGTAAAATTGAGTATCTAATGCAATAAAAGACGCATTTAAACACAATCATTTGTTGTAAAGTCTGTACTGTAATATAAAAATATATATTCTGGAAAAAAACAAACTTTTTTTTTTTTTTTTTTACATGAACTGCAATATTTGGTATATTACATTTCAAAAAGTGATGTTTTCAACCGTGCACAATAGCTTAAACCAAAGACTAAATGTCTCGAGTTGATCAAATAAAGACTATTGTTTGATTTGGGAGGGCGGGGGTTGTTGATTTTGATTGTGGCTGGGGTTAAGAATAATGCAAATAGCTTGCTATTGTGTGCTCTGTATGGAATAACCACAAGTGAATAAAGTTGTTTTGAAGACCTCTCCGAACTAGGAGTGGCTCACCGTTTTCATTGACAACTCATAGGTTAGCATTTAAA
This sequence comes from Spondyliosoma cantharus, assembly GCA_900302685.1. Classification (NCBI taxonomy): domain Eukaryota; kingdom Metazoa; phylum Chordata; class Actinopteri; order Spariformes; family Sparidae; genus Spondyliosoma; species Spondyliosoma cantharus. Next base: position 46,107 of record OMLP01013693.1, read on the forward strand.
GGAAAAGTTCACCTAAAAATGAAGATTCAGTTCTTATCTACTTTGTATCTCAAGGCGATGGAAAGTTGGGTGAGACTCGGGGGGCCGACCAAAAACTTCTGGAGCTACACAGCAAAACAGCATTCTTCTAAACAACTGAAGTTAGAGACTTGTTGTAAAATGATTTTTAAAATGAAGTAAAATGGCTCCAAACAGTTCATCTGGCAAAAGCCCGGTCTCCGTTAGACACAGAGGTCCAAAATTGATTAGAAAAGACGTTATCGACGCTGCTTTTAAAGCCGAAATCTTCACTGTTGCTGCCAAGCCAAAAGCGTTGCACACACTATGTGAAGTGGGACCACGAGCTTGACCGCAGGTTGCAAATATTGTCTTTGCAAACCAGTCTAAGGTCTATTTAGTTTTGGTTTTGATTTGGCTTGGTTAGACTTCAGCGTGTGCGCTAACATATTTAGCTTAGCAGCTACAGTGAACAGTTCAGCTTTAAAAATGGGGTAAATAACGTCTTTGCAGATCAATTTGGGAATTCTTTCAGACATGGATGAGCTGTATGGAGCAATTTTTTATTGTTCAGCTGTTTAACACTGTTTTACTGTGAAGCTCCAGAAATGTTTAATGGGCTACAAAGCTTCCCCCAACATTCATCGTCAGCATGGGGCGAGTAGATAATGACTGAATGTTAATTTCTGGGTGAACTGTTCCTGTAAGTATAATGTGTATTTTGAATGTGGTAATGCCTCAGGGAAGGTTTTGTGCAAAAAAAAAAAACAAACCACATGAATCAAAAATTTTCAAGAAGTTTTTCGAACAAGCTGAGGAAGCGCTCCTTCCTGTCCATGACGTCCGAGTCTGACACCTGGCTGCAGTCCTCTGCATCCCCCTCAGTCCTTTCTTTGGGTACACAAAGTCTCTCCAGCCGGGTTTTGTCTCGCTCCAGGGCCAGCCGCTCTCTGCTCACAGTATCGCTGTCCTTCGCCAGCATCACCCTCTCCCTCTCCAGCACCGCCTTTTCCCTCTCTATCATCGCCCTCTCCCTCTCCAGCGAGGCTCGGTCTCGGTCCAGAGCGGCAATCTCTCTGTTCAGCACGGCTCTCTCCCTGTGCAGCACCAGCCGCTCCCTCTCCATCACCTGTTTCTCCCTCTCCATCACCTGTCTTTCGCTATCCATCAAGTCCCTCTCTTGGTCCACATCTCGCATCATACGATCCATCTCCTGGCTTCCATCCCGCTGCACCGCCGCCTCCTCCAGCTCCTCCAGCTCCTCCAGCTCCTCATCCCCGTTCAGGGAAACCTCAATCTCCGGCACGCCAAGCAACAAATCCGTATTGGAGTTTTTCATCATGGACACCTTTCTCTTCTTGGGTTTGGAGGGTAAGTAATCGCCGTTGTCGTTGGGGTGCGCCTTGAGGATGGGGGCGTTGCCTTCCAGCCGACCCTGCATGGCGTCGTCCATCAGCCTGAAGTAAGGCCAAGCTTCGGGGAACACTTTCACCCCATCTGGAGGATTCTTCAGCCCCTGAGGAGGCAGAGAGAGGGAGATGAATGGAGAAGGAAATCTGTCAAAATGCTGAAATAAATTAAAAAACAACAACAACAAAAAAACTGCACCTTATATCTTTTCTTCAAGTTTTCCCATTTTTTGGATGCTTGTCTGTGAGTCATCATGTGCTGCAGGCCCATATGTTTCAGGATGGCCCTGAAAATACAATCACGTTAATGGCACACTAAAACACAAGAGCTGAAACAATTAGGTGATTTACCTGCGAGCAATGTATCGTCAGGTGTTTTGATTATCTAATTATTGTTTTCAAGTAAAAATACCAAAAAAGTCACTGATTTCAGCTCCTCGCATGTAAATGTTAACGCGAATTGTGAATACACAGTATGTCAAATGAGCTTTGGGAACTTTTCACTATTTTCTACCTTATCAAAAAAGGCCAAACAATCAATCATTAGAAACTCATCTTCAAAAACAAAATAATTGTGTTTTGCATCTGTTAGGAAAATAAAACCACAGGCTGTTAATGGGTGAACCCTCACCTCTGCCGCTAAAACAAGCAAAAACAAAGAGGATGGAAACAGAAATAGGCATCAGTCGTTAAAATAATACAAATAAAATTTTCAAAACTTAAATATGTAACAGAATGATAAAATGTTACATGTATGAGAGACAAAAAACAGGCACAGTCTTAATGTAGAACTTCCTAAGCAGGGCCGCAACTAACGATTATTGTCACTGTCAATAAAATGTCAAAAAAAAAGGTGGATCAAGTCTGTCTGTGTTTCTACAAGCCTGAGGTGATGTTTTGAAACGTCTTGATATTCCGTTTACTGTCATATGGGAGTAACGAAAACAGAAAGTATTCACATTTAACAAGCTGGAATCAGAGAATATTCTTCTCTTTTTTTCTCGAAAGATGTCTCAAACTGATAAACCGAAGATTAAAGTAGTTTGCGATGAATAATCAGTTCATCGTTCCAGGTCTACTTCCAGGCAAAGTCCAATCTGAATGGAGAATTCCCCATCATGGTACTTCCTGCAGTGTTCAAGCATCTATTTTGTGTTTTTGCACAGTAAACTTGCCGGCATACCTCCATGCCCACAGTGAAGTGTTTCTCCTCCCAGAGAAGAGGTTTTTATTTGTGACCCTCAGCTTCACAAACTCTTCAATTTCCTTTGAGCTCACTAAAGAGAGAGAAAGAAAACATAAAGTTAGCTAGAAATGTAATACATGCAGTCAGTGCTGGTTGTTTTGCAGCAAGCAGACTGTGATTCAGCCTTTAGCGACCTCAATTGTCAGTATTTGTTTTGATATTTAATGGGACTACAGGATACTTTGGCTCTTTCCTTTTTAACTCAGGTGAGACACCATCACCATCTTATCCTACCACGACATCACCCTGTTGGATGAACTTTGCAACAGGTGTTAGCTCACAACAACTCAACTGTTAGTCACTTTTTTTTATGATCTTGGTTTGGTGTCGTGGCTGTTGTGTCATTATTCGCTCGTGTGCACAACAAACACGGCCTCCATTATAAGTGGAGATCGGGCTGACACATGTTGTTGGATGAAAAGCGTGCTTCCCGGGTACTTCCAACAGCAAGGAGCCTACTTGCTAGGTGCCCTCGCTAACGTTAGCTAGCCCTGTTAAAACTTGACATTTCTGGCCGCCCGGACTTACTTTTATAAGTGAACTCCATGGGGTTGACTCTATCAACGCTGTTGTTCGTGTAATCGTGATCCTGAAATTCCATGTTCCCTATTTTTTTTGTTCGTCCTTTTTTTCTCAAGTACCCTTCGTAGGAAAAGGTCGCTCGGTCGTTCCTGCTCCAGAAGGACCCTATGTTCTTCTTCGCGTGTTTTTAACAGAGAGCATCCAACGGTGGAACGAGCTCACTACCGCCACCCAGCGTTGTGGTCGTTTCGTGTACTCCAGCTTCTTGTGATCAGATTGCAGTTTTTTGTGTTTTCCACCCTGTTTATATATATTCCTGGTCTTATAATTGATTACTGAATTAAATTTGTTTATTCTTTGATTCATTTGTATGTACATAATATATTTTTTTTTACATCACCAATACATCTTTGACCTTTTTATAGACATTGCATGTTGTTTTACATGTATACATCTGCATCTTTATGTATGTTTATGTTTACGTACCTGTTTAGCTTTGTTTTCCTTGTTTTAGTTATATGTCTATGTTTATCATCATGTACACTGTTATTTATTTATATTTATTTCAATTCAACTAAAATTAAACTTTAATACAGACTCGAGGTCCAGATATAAGACATTCCACAGAATGAATTACATAATAAATCACAGTAAAGGATCTTTTAGTATATATAAGTGTCTTACAGAGACAGCTGTACCAATTTCCACACAACAGGGATTGGTAGCAAGTAGAGCTAAAAAGCTACGTATGAGAAAACCAGGATGATTTAATTTTCAGAGAAATTAAGAGACAAGCGATACAATTTATACATACAGAGTTTTCTTAAAACACAAATAAACTCCTGCACTCCTTCACTTTATAATAATAATAATAATAATAATGATAACTTACTTACTTATATAATAAAAAAAAGTCCTTTACAGAGGCATAAAACATGAGAAATTCCAGATGAAAGATAAACAACAGTACAATTCATACAGTAATACGATAATAAAGATAATAAGACAACTCAAACACATAAAAAAAAAAAAAAAAAAATACGATT
>OMLP01013693.1:50346-73106 GCA_900302685.1 Spondyliosoma cantharus
TATGAAGGAGAGTAAATTCTGTGTTCAGGAATTTGGGGGATTTCTTCAGACTTGAAATAGCCCATGATTGAGGGAGTTCTTGCTCTGAGGCACTTCAGCAGAGCCAGCCTCTCTCTTGGCAGACACCAGCTGTGGGTGGGGCTGGAGTTTATCTGCAAAATAGAATCATGAAACGAAAGTAGGCTATTGCAAACCAAAGAATGGCGACTGCGCACCGTAAGTACCCTCTAAACGCTAATTACTGCTGTGCTTTGTTATTAATCTGCGGTGTTAAATTCACTATGAACACTTCCTTCTGTTTTCCCTTCATAATAAGAGCTGTTTGTGTCCGCTGTGTGTCTGTTTATGATTCACATGATGATTCACATTCACATTCACTATTCACATGAGACATTCAGAGATAGATCTTCATATCGAACCAAAACTCAACATAAGTGCTGATATGCGTCATATTAGTGGAAGGAAACGATGGAAATGGTGCAGATCTGAATTGTTTTGTACACATTTATAATTCAGTGGCACCGTGATTACCTGGAGAAAAAAAAAAACTTTCACTTTCGTTTCTGTAAAAATGGAGCTTTCTCTCTCTCTCTCTGCAGGATCTACATACAACTATTAATAAACCAAATTCTCAATACGGTGGTTTAAAATCACGCTTTACTGTAGTTTCTAATTTACACGTTAAATTGAAGGTACCCTCGTTATCTTTACTTTATTTCTCAAGTATTTTCTAACCAGGTAGATCATGACCATATAGTCTAAAACTAAAGCTTGTAATTGTCCAGCAGGGGGCGGCAGATAAACTGTACATGTACCAGAGAGAATATCGTGTGTGTTAGGGGAACTGTAGAAGAAATCCAATCTCAGAATTGTAATATTTATGATATTAATGAGGTAATAACACAAACTCATAAATATTTATTGTATCCATAGGTGAATAAACAAGCTGTTCTCAGAGGGAAATAAGGTCCTAGAAGACTGTTTTAGGCTGGAAAGGTGGCAGGGTCCGCCACACATAAACAAAGGGAAACCATATGATATTGTGTTGTCCTTTAATGTCATTTACACTGTAGCTGCTGAGCTTAAAAAGGCTTTCCTAAACACTTGACATTCCAGAGTCTGAAGAGGAAAACCTCTCTGACACCGAGTCTAACGTCAGCGATGAGTCAGACAGCGAGTCAGACAGATCAGGGGAGGAAAGCGATCCTCAGGTTTGTTTCTAGACGGAGAACATTTCTGAGAACACAACTACAACTACATCTACCTCTTCAGCAATCAATGACATCTTCTGTGTTTTCCTTTAAAGTCTCCTGTGAGACAGCCCTGCAGGTATTACAACGCCAAAGGCGGCTGCCGGGACGGCGCCAGGTGCTCTTACCTGCACGTCTGCAAGTACGCACAGACAGGAAGCTGTCGCTACGGGTCTAAATGTAAGCTGAACCACGACACAGGTGAAGGAGCGTCCTCTGACGTAAGAGGCGGGGCTTCACACCAGACAAGCGATGACGAGGAGACTGAAGGTAAGATTCTGATCCACACTCTGACACTTTAAACTCCTTAAATCATCACACTAAATAAGCACGTAAAAATATACTGTACTCTTTAAATAGTTCACATCTTTTTCTTCTGTCTACTCTGTTCATATGATGTCAGTTAAAACAGACTTGATCAGTTTGCTCCAAATGGGTAAAAAACTGTAGGTAAAAGTTGGATCCCATAAAAAGACTGGACTATTTTATACAGTTTAAAGTTTACTTCTTGAACTGTTACCTCTTCACTAGATGTTTAATTTGGATCCCTGCTGTAATTAGCAAACAAAGTCTCTTCTATGGAGAAAAAAAAACCCACAATGTTGGGAGGGGAAGGTTTGAAGTCACAGCACGAACATCCAAAAAGTTAATGAAACTGTTTATATCAGGAAGTTTTAGACTTTTTTATAAAACAAAAAAAGTACAGTTTTATATCTCTGTGGGCTTTTTACCTGTTAACATCATAGGTACAGATGTTAGATTAGATAACTTAAAGCTGCACTCTTTATTTTGCTGCCACGGGACAGTGAAACAAACTAACAAAACAAAATATCTTTCTATTTTTTTACATTATAACCTCCTAAAGTTTCAATTCTCAATTTTATTGGTCGACAACGCTGTGCTCTTGGTTGGGTGTTAGGAAAAGATTAGGTTTTGTTTTTTCTGGCTCTGTTGCCACTAACACAGATTGAAAATGTCCCGAGGACTTGTTCAAAATATTGTTTTTGGATGCAAAATGTCCTGAAGTGTCATCAAAAATAGATTTTTTAATTACAGCTAACACAAGTGGATGATGTCCCGACATTTGGTTATAAATATAGTAGTTTCACGCATATAAATGTTCTCTGTGGGTTCATCACCACAACCATCACCTGTCACAGTCCATCATTTGAATGATTGCTGATCCATAAAATATTGACCAGTGCAGCTTTAATGCCCTTTAACAATTAAATCGTTATCTTTATTTGTGTTTTTCAGCACCAAAAACTCAATGTTGTGTATTTATTCCATCCAGTCCTGCAGCTGACTGATGGCCGATACTACCAGTGGCAGCTGAACGACGGACATGGCTGGAAGAACATTGATAACGACCACGTCATCGAGGCCCAGTACTGCCTGCCCCACAGCAAAAGCATCAAAATCTACAACACGCCATACGGGTAAGAACACGCCGTGTTTAAACATTTAAACGTGGACGGAAACTGGCTGATTATCGATCTAACTCTCAGTCTGTCTCTACAGGGCGGTGAGTATCGACTTCAACAGGATGAAGGTGTATGGAAAAGATCTAAAGGTGAGACGGCTGGACGATGGGAACACCGTGTGGCTCTGGTACTGCACCCTGCGTCGGAAGTGGCACAAGTACGGAGAAAAGGTAGATGGAGTGTGATGTGATCGATGTTTTTATCTTCTTGTCTGGTCGGTCGATGAAAATAGATTTTTTTTTTTTTGTGAACAGGACTCGAAGGGCAACACCAATCCTGTGAAGTGCTCCGACATAGAAAGGAAGTTCCAGAGTAACCCGAAGAGCTCCTTCACTTTCAACATCGGTTCTGAGACCTTGGAGATTAAATTCAGAGGTAGGGTACGCTCGCAAAAAACGTCGCATGCAACATTCTTCACGTGCAACATCGTTCGTTTCCTTCTCAGACGCCAGCTTGGTTTTCTTTTCGTTTGTCAGAAATGCAGCAGGTGGGAAAAAACAAGAAGAGGAAAGTCACTCGACGGCCGTCTTACCGACAGCAGCAGGCAGCAGCAGGGTGAGTTTGGATTTTGGGTTTTTTTACGATTACGATCCTATCTCAAGGGGACAGGCGATCAGATCTCACTTCCCCATTAACGCAAATAAACTTGTGCATCACTTTTTTTACACATAACAGAAAGAACTAATTGTGTAACATTTGCCGAATTTACAAGGACGCTCAAATCATTTAGAATTTGTCATAGACCGCATTTCACGGAGTTGATAAAGACTCTCTTCACTCAAGAACTCACAAAATTGAGCATTTTTTTAAGGGAGTCTGGTGGATTTCTCTCCCTCTTTAACTCCTTGCCGTTGTCGACTGTATTTGACGTCGGTAGTGTGCTGGTGTTCAACTTTGCTGCCTTAAATAAATGCAAACAACACGATTTTCCCTCACCATTCACGATTCATGTTAATTAGTGAGCTTTATTGGGGTTAGTAGGCAGATTTTGCTCGGCCTGGCGAGCTTTTCCCCCCGTTTCCAGCTTTAATGCTAAATCGAGCTAACCTGCTAGCTACAAATTTACGTAATAGTGGTATCATTATTCTCATCTAATTCTTGGTAGGTGTAGAATAAATGTATATCTTGAACTCTTCCTTTGTAGCGACAACATTAACATTTGCATTCTGTCACCATGTTCAGAGTTTCTCCGGCGACCGCGGCTCTCAGCAATGTTTCTCTGGGCACCAAACCAAAGTGGCAGTTCGAGGGAGACAGCGGATCGTGGCACGACTACAAGCGCAGGGTGAGTTATCGGAGATTATTTGTCTTTACATGATAGTGCTCAAACAAAACCCTGACGATTTGAACGGCCTTGTTTCGGCAGGGCGGCACTCAGACTGAATGCTCGGTGACCAGCGAGGACATCGAGAGGAAGTACCAGCAAAACTCCAACGGCAGCATGGTCTTCAAAGTGAAAGGACATTCCTACAAGCTGGACTTTGGAGGTTGAGTCATGTTTTTTTTACGAGAGAAGATGATAACGCTTTATTTTATGGGTTCACTAGTTCCTAAAATTTCTTGCAAATGTGCTTAATTCTTCAAATATGTTGATTTATATGACACAGTTAGCATTCTAGCATGGTGTGACCTGCTGTGCACGGACTCAGAGACCCTCCATGTCGCACCAGAACATGAACTAATAGTTTACCTTTCTGAGAAATGCACAAGATTGATATCACTCTCGTGTTTGTATGCTAAATATGATGCTACAACTAGAAGACGTTAGCTTAGCTTAGCATTAAGCCTGAAGACGAGGGAACAGCTAGCCTAGCTCGTTCCATAACAAGAGTTCACCGATGAACACTTTCTGTCTTGTTTCTTTAATCTGCACAAAGAAAGGGAAGACATGTTGGCCAGGTGCAGTGACTTCTGGGAAACAACAACCCCCATTAAACACCAAGTAATAGATCCAGCACAACAACAAATTGCTTAATGTCAATTATTAAGCTTTGGAGGCGCTTGAAGGTGTATTTTGTTGTTTCAGTCTGTACGCTAAGCTAAACTAAGCTAGGCTAAGCTAAGCTAACCAGCTGACGACATATTTAGCAAACAGATATGAGACTGGTATCTTTTCATTTAAACTCAAGTGAATACACGTATTTACTAAAATGTTAAGCATTTCCTTTTAAAGGAATTGTATGATTGTAAGTTTACCAAAAATAAGTCTGTCTTAGTTTTTACATATTCATCATTATTTGCCCCTAATTGTGTAGTTATTTCAAGGAAAAGTCCAGGGAAATAATTTAATACAGCTCACGAGTCATGAAGCATCTCAGTTGTAAGAGCTTGTTGCTTCCTTTTAATTGTATCATTAGGTTATTTATTCCTTCATATCTTTTTTTCGCCCCACAGCAATGAAACAAACCAACGTCAAGACCCAGCGCTCACGCAAGATCCAACGTGTGCTGGTGTGAGCGTCAGTGACCTCAAGAAGAAAGACGCCGAAGCACGTGTGCAATACTGTCGCTCAGACAATCAATTTAATCTGAGAGTCATTTATTTTGGGTGTTTGGTGCATTCGTGGGACATGTTTACAGTAAATTGAGGGTAGGATTACATTACACTGAAGGATTAGGGTTTTTGTGTTTTTCTTTTACTCGGTTGCCAAACAGCGAATTGATTGAAAACGTAAAGCTGCCTTATTGACCTGCACTCAGTTTGTACTGTACCAACCTGCCTTTGACAAAGCCATTGTTTGACCCATACTTGTATCACTTACTCACACGCTGCCGTTCCATTAAGTTTTTTTCTTTTCGAGGAAGTAAACTGTGCGACAAACCTTCTCCAGAAATATTTGGTGTTGCCTTCAGCAGCATATCTTCACACTGCCTCTTCTCACATAAAATGATTCACTAACTCAGAACCGAGTCCAAGACCGTGTCTGGACAGCATCATGCCAGGTATGCACATTACCTTTGACGTGTTGTAAGACTCAGTTACTGTGTGACAACATTATGCAATAAAAATCCACACGGTTGTCGATCTGGAACGCTTTTGGTTCAGTTTTTTTTTTCCGCTGAAGATTTTAAGTTCAGTTTTGGATCTTTTTAAGTTTTTATTCTGCTTCATACGAATGTATCCTCCTCTGCACTGATGGACTGATGTGATCTGTGTGGAAGGAAGCCCATTTCTACCATAAAAAAATATTTTCCCATGTTGAGTCTATTTTATCGGATTAACTATGACTTGATGTTAATTTTGACTTTTTTTTAATCACTTTTTTATGTCATAATTATGACTTTTTATCAACATTTTGACTCTTTGTCACATATTTTTTTCTTTTTATGTCATAATTATGACTTTTATGTGTCATATTAGAATTTTTTATCTTAGAATTCTGACTTCTTATTTCATCATTTTGTCTTTTTATCTAACACATTTTATGTCATATCCTGACCTAATATCTCATAAATGTGACATTTCTTCTCACGATTTTTGCTTTTTATCTAATCTGTCTTCTTTTTTATCTCATAATTATGACTGTATGTCATACGTATGACCTTTTAATTATAAACTTTTCTTCTGGTGGACTGATTATGACTCAAATGGGCTTCCATATACTGAGCTGCGGGTACAGATAATTGAATATTCTGTAATGGAAATCAAACGATCAAATCAAATGAAAATGAGTAAAGAAAATCTATGCAATGTTTTTGTGTGTGTGTTTGTTTGTTTATTTATTTGAGGTTATAAGGCATCATATCCATTGTATTTGTCCTTCATCTTAATGTGTTGACATATAGTATAAAGTGTAAATTAAGTAGAAAGGACAAAATAACATTTAGTCAAATATATATGAAGGACAACGTCCTCAAATCGATCGTGTTTCAAGGCTTTATCGAGTTGTTTACGTCACTTAATCAGGCCATAAGATTAATGTTATGAACACCCCACCAAAATAAAAGCCCAACAGCAGCTGCTCTGTGCGTGAACGTTGTTTCCGGAGAAGCGAAAGTGAAACACAAGCTGCGGCGACTTTCACATCAGAAAGGAGAAGGACACAAACTTTAACGCTTTAGAGAAATGAAAACTACAAGTATTGATCTCTTGACGTTTGTTTTCTGAGAGTCTCGTCTCCTGCACAGCATGGTGAGTGTTTATCACAGAATCACTCTCTGGGGTTTAAAGACTGTTGCGATCTGTCTGATGTTTGTGTGTTTTATTCTTTGTTACAGGACTTTGAAGAGGGGGATTACATGTGGGAGACTCCAGGTGTGTATGACACGACATTCAGTGATAGTTAAAGGTGTTATTACTGGTAGTAGCCCTGTGGTTGAGTCTCTCTGATCAGGACTGACTCACATTTAGTTAACAAAGCTGAAGGAAGTAAAAGTCCTGCCTTAAAAATGTTAACTTCGTTTAATGTGTGTGAATGTAATCTGGAAAATAAACTTAATGTCTTAAATATAAATATAAAAGTAGGTCTAAATGTCCCCTGTGACTCTGATTTATTATTTTACAATGGAAGCTGATTTTGTTTAACCATGTTGCTGATTAAATTTGATTCAGCTGAGTGTTTGATTTGTAAAATACAAATCAGGAAGTAGTGAGAAATGCTGCCCCAAGTTTCCCACAGTGACGCCCATACATGCAGTGTTTATGAATGAATTAAAATAACTTAAAGTATAAGCAGCAATTAATTTATTGTCATTTTTTTTTTTTGCTTAAACGATGAGTCAACCAGAATAAAATAGTTGTTATTTATATTCCTGTCAATCATCATCATTATGTTTTTTTTTCATCAAAAAGAGGAATACCAGTCGGATATAAATGACACATAAAACAACACATGTTAAGATTATAAGTGCGTTTAATAGTGAAATGAATTTGCAATACATACAAAACAATAGAGGTAACAGTTTCAAAATAAAACATTCAAGTCGCTCAGCGTCTGTTAAAAGAGATTTAAATTGATGGAAAGTGATCAGCTTGTCTAGTTTTAAGATTGTTCTTCCATTAGACCAAATAATCTTGAGACGTGGTGCAGTTTGGTCTTAATTTATACTCAGTTTAATCACAAAACGTCATACTCTGTAAGCTCCTTTTATGTTTTGTATGTAAAAAAATCTAATTAATTTGTAAAGTCGTGACTAAAGCTGACAGGTGAAATGTAGTAAGTTAAGTTAAAAGTACATTATTTCCTTCTGAAACGTAGAAAGTGGCATGAAAAGAAAAGAATGAGAGTGCGTCACATTCAGCCACTGGAGGCTGGACTGTAACTTAAATCAGCTTCACACCCAGACAGTGTCAAACATTAACCAGCTGCAACTGACTTCTGATCAGTTGTGTGACCTGTGTCAGTTAAGTCGACTTGTTTTAACGTGAATTCACACTTTTAAACTGATTTTTCGCCCCATTTTTCCTTTTACTGCTCTTATATCTGTTTTTAATCCCCCTCATGTGATCGTTTGTTTTTTTTTTACTGTTGTTTAGTTTTAATAATTCTTTTATTCATCTCTATTCTTGCATTACTTTTTCTCCCTCTTTCTTTTACTGTGGCTTTTGTTCCTTTCACGTTTGATGACTCGTGTTGTCTTGTCTCGTGCTTTAACATTTTCTGTTCCGCCCTCTTGTTTTAACTCGGCCTCAGACTTTGCTCTCTGGTGTTCGGCTCGACTGTTGAGGGTTTACATGAAACTCTGTCTTTAAATGCTCATAAAGTCCATTTGTTATATATGTGTGTGTGTGTGTCATTAAAAGAAAACATAAATCTCGTATTCTTCTGCTCTACAGCCGATGAGAAACACTATGAGTGGCAGCTGTCGGTCGGACGGCAGTGGCTCCGGATTGACAACGACCTCGTGATCGAGACCCACTACTGCCAACCTGGAGCCAAACGAATGACCATCAACACCATCCATGGGTCGGTGTTGGTGACTTTTACTTATTTATTTGTTTGACAAACAGAACATTTGATCTTAAAGTTCATATATTTTATCCGGGGAAGCACTCTGGACGGATTTTTAGTCTTTAAATTCTGACCAGCCTTTGAAAAAGTATCTAGATTAAGGGACTAAAAGGGAATATTAATGTATCATGATTTTATTTTTCATCCGCAGGCAGGTAGTCATAGATTTTGATAAGCTGCAGACAACGAATTCGGCCATGAAGGTGCAGAGACGCAGCCTCCTGCCTCAGGGCCAGACGGAGGACGTCGGCTGGTACTACAGAGACGACCAGCTGTGGCGTGAATATGGATCCCAGGTGAGGACAGCTTTGGCCCCTTAAAAAACTCATTAGATTCTTGTGATTTCCAGACTCTGAGCGTCTCCTCGCTCCCCTCCTCTCCCTCAGAGCACCAACGCGTTGTCCGCCTCCGTCAGCAGTGGAGACGTCGAGCGCCAGTTCGCCCTGAACCCTCAGGGATCCTTCAGCTTCACCGTGGGCGCCATAGGCTACAGGCTCGACTTCTCCAGTGTGTGACGTTTCAAACAAATGTGACCTTAACTTCATCAAATGTGTGTCTGTGCAGCTGAACCTAACTGATGGTATTTTATCGGCAGCCATGAGCCAAACGAACTGCAGCTCGGGCATGCGCAGGAAAGTACGCAGGCGACCGAAATTCAAATCCAACACAGGGAGGTGAGATTTATTTTTATTTTTCCAGGAGCAAAGGGAGGATTCTGTTCACTGTGTGTGATTTGAAAACACCAGTTCCACGTTTAAAACTTGTTACGAACACGTCTCCGCAGCCTTTACGCCACCTCGGGTCTTCTCTCGGCTTCCTCCTCCCAGCTCAGCGACGGAGGCTTCAAGTGGGAGTTCATGGGAGACGAGGGGGTGTGGACAGAATACCAAGCGCGTGTAAGTAACGATTTCATGTAGGAATGGCAAAAGATATTAACTGAAAGTTAATCTGAAACGATCAGTCGATCAAAGAAATAAATAATTGCCTCTTAGTTTGATAATTGATTAATCGTTTCTGCCGTTTTTCAGGCCAAGAATATCAAACATTTTTCTGGTATCGGCCTCTTAAATGTGACAATTTGCTGCTTTCTTAAAATATTTATCAAAGTAAATGAAGAGAGTCAGTGTTTTTCAAGCTGTTGGTTGGACAAAAGAACGACCCCAGGAAAATGTCATATTTATGAGATGAAAAGTCAGAATTATTAGATAAAAAAGCCAAAATTGAGATAAAAAGCCTATATTTAAAAGATAGGAAGTTATATTTTTATATAAAGTCATATTTTTAAGATAAAAAAGTCACAATTATAAGAAAAAAGTCACAAGCTTAAGATAAAAAGTCAGAATTATTGGATAAAAAGCCAAAATTGAGATAAAAGTCATATTTCTAATATTCAAAGTCAGAATTATGAGATGAAAAGTCAACATTCATCTCATGATTATGACTTAACATGGGAACGTCTTTTCTCATCAAGGCTTAGTTTTCCTCACCTGACAGAAATGGGCTTCTATATGTTTGTCAAAGTTCCAGTTTTGTCCCTCCAACGTGAAAAGTTTGTGCACCCCCTTCTGCTCTATGCGGTTTATTGATTTGCCTCTGTGTGCAGGTCTGTTCATTCGACAGCGCTGCCATTGAGAGACAATACCAGCTGGATCCACGGGGCCAGCTGCGCTTCAGGGCCGGGAGATTCTCGTACACGCTGGATTTTTCAGGTAATGCGCACGCAGGCACCACCAAAGCTGCTCCCGAGCGAAAACCAGACAATGTAATGTTCAGATTTTTGTTGAGGACGGCAGTTTCAATTGCCACTAAACTGTCGCTCTGTGTGCACTGGTTCATCGTAGCGATGCATCAAGTCAATGACAGTATCGGGACGAGACGAGCAGTGAGGAGGACTGCGGACAGTGGGAGTCAACAGAACAGCAGGTCCCTTTATTTACCCAGGAAACATACAAAACACCACCATATATAAGACACTGTGCAATTTAAGGATACATAACTTTCACCTTGATTAACATATTAATAAATGTGAGGTAAAAAACATTTACACCTTCATTTGATTCAACTTAAGTAGAGTAATAATTGTTATATGTCTTTTGGTCTTATACACAGTGTGTGTTGTGTTACTGTAAATGTTTTCAACTTAACTTCTTCTTTTCAACAGTTTGGGCACACCCAGGTGGCAGTTTCAGGATATGGACGGAATATGGAAAGATTATTCCAAAGTAAGACAAGTTTCTTTTGTTGACGTGTTGCTTAACACCGGCTGTCGAAGAGCAGCAAATCCACTAAATCAGTAAATAATTACGCAACAGTCTACCGCCATGCTAGTAGCCTCACCAGGCTTCACTCTGTACAGTAGTGCTTTTAGCTCAATGCTAAAGTGAGCATGCTAACGTGACAATTAATTTTGT
This sequence comes from Spondyliosoma cantharus, assembly GCA_900302685.1. Classification (NCBI taxonomy): domain Eukaryota; kingdom Metazoa; phylum Chordata; class Actinopteri; order Spariformes; family Sparidae; genus Spondyliosoma; species Spondyliosoma cantharus. Next base: position 61,442 of record OMLP01013693.1, read on the forward strand.
TTAAATGTAATTTTTTGTCTTATATTAGCCTACCACTACCTACTAATCTACCAAGAAAACAGTCAAAAAAACAGAAGGTTCAACACTGTCTGAAACAGTATTGCATATATTGTAGTATACCGATGGCTGCTAACATCTTAGATGCAACAGCTAACCAATGATTTAACATTAAAGAGCTAAGGATGCTATTTTTTTGAATAGAGCAGCATTTGACAGGAGATTTTAGTGCAAATTGTATCACCATGTGATTTAAAGCGGTAAATTATAATAATACAATAAAAACAATAATAATAGTAATAATAATAATAAGTATAACCAATTAACATTTCTGTTGTTAACTAGCATGGCTAGCAACATTTAATAGTCGAGTTGACTAGTTGCTGACATGCTAACAGCGATAATGCTAACATGCTAACATTCAACAGGTAGGCTATAATGTTTGCCGTGCAATTATTCAACACCTTGGTTTAGCATGTTGCTTCTGTCTTTGTTCTGTAGAAAAATCATCGGTGCAGCATGTCCAGTCAGGACATCGAGCTCCAGTACCAGCTGAACCCGTCAGGCACCACGATGTTTACCACCAACAGCTTCAACTATGAGCTGAACTTCTCAGGTGAGCCTCAAACATGGACGTTTACAATTTTGGTCCAAGCTAAAAAAAAAAAAAAAAATATGTACTCTTGTGCTACTGTACAAAGAATTCACTATAACGTGGTGATGTCAAATTTTAAATGTGCGTTTTGCAGCCATGACTCAGAAGAACCTGTCCACAACCACCACCAGATCAGTGCGACGACTCAACCAGTGAATGATTCAGGACTGTTTTCACAAGCTGCCTTAGACGTTTGACAAACGGTGTGAGAGTTTCTGTCCTTTTCTTGAAGCATCTGCCAATTTGTCATAGAAAGCATTTTAGGTTTTCCTTCTTACAAGACACTGTACCTCTCTTGTGCTGAAGTGTGTTTCCCAACCCTTTGAATAGTGTTTTCTTGTACCACTGTTCTCCACGGTGGGGTTTAGGGATTGGGTTAAGTAAACGGTAGGCATCATAAAGATTTATTTATTTAAAAGGGGTTAAGTTCAAGAGGAACTTCACCAATATTAAAGTCTGTTTACAAGTCTAGGGAGTAATATTCCATATGGGAAAACAAACACAAAAGTATTTCACGTAATGTAACTCCCATTTATCAGTTATAACTTTTCTAAAATGTATATATTTAATCATGAATATTTTATCATAATTTCAAACGAAATTGAAAATTATTTCTTTATTTATTTTATTGTAAGTGACCTTCGAGGCCCACCAGGGCACAGCGGACCACAATTTGGGAAATGCTAAAGTCCTCAAGAAAACACAGATTGAAGGGGAAACACACTTTGACACACACAAACCAAAGGGCTGTTTACCATTGTTTCATACAATCCTGCCTAATTAATTATTTTATGCAACAATCTAGTGAATCTGAAATTGTTAATGACGGAATACTGCCTTGTAAACAATGCACATGTAAATTAAACGCTGCCTACAGATAGTGTGCGGAACGTGTGTATGTATATTAAAATGTTCATCATCACTCATGTTATCTTTGCACTTTAGCTGGTCTTTTTTTCCTAAATTAAAGTTACGTTAACTCCAATGTCTTATGTAGCGTTTTTTAACACATCACACAAATAAATGACCACCGTTTGAGGGTATCAGATTGTGTACTTTCCTTTATATGTACAGATTTTCCATTGGACCACCTCAGAGACCAGCACCTCAACACGTAAAACAAGAGCCACACTACACGTAATATGACAGCAGTGGTATACAAACAATCTCGTAGAAGAATAAGCTTTACTTTTACTGCTTTGGGGTTCTGCCGGGGTATGTGACACGCGCACCACAGATCACATTCACTGTGCGATGAAATCAAAAAAATGTCAATCTACAGGTGGAAATGCTCCAATCATAGAAAAGAAAAAAAAAAAAAAAGATTCACTAGCGGGTAACACGAGATAGCTCACCTTGAGCAGGCGGGCGTTATTTTCACAAAGAAAACAAAAAGTGAACCCAGTAAAAGACGTTACACGTGTTAACAACAATCATTGTCAGCAGAGACACAGTGTGACCAAGGTGCAGCTAAAAACCCTAAAATGGCGTAGATCTCTTTGAAAACGTAAGATTTAGAATGTGTACACATCGATGTTAAGCGGTTTAGAAAAATCTGACGGACCTATGTAATTATTGTAGGTCAGCGGAGATGAAGGTACGGACGCGACACGCACCCTTCACGGCCGATAAGGATTATTGCACACGACTCATCTAAGGCCTCTTAACCATTATCACAAGGACATAAAAATGCCAAGGCTCTCACAGAGCAATCCATTTTTAAATAACTATATATTTACACTTAATAATAATAATAATAATAATAATAATAGCAATATTGTCATCAGCACAGGCCCTCTGACGGCAATCAAAATATAGAGTGAAAATCTTCATCGTTGTACAAGTTTGATCAACAGAAATGGTGCACGGGGAGGAAATACCTCGTCAGAGAGAATGCAGCTGGATGTGTGAAATAAAAAATGGAAACATTGATCGCTAAAAAAGACGCTAAAAAAAAAAAGAATCAAACTTTAGATCTTCTGAGGTCAATTTCAGTAACATGCGACGAAGCAGATGTGAGAGCAGACAGCTGATTAAAAGAGAAAAAAGTATTAATACGCGAGTAACAGATGATTGCTGCCCGTCTAGTTCTGCACATGTACCCACGTAAGGCACGATAGCCTAAGCAGTGCATATGGTCCTCGTTCATTGACATTAGCATCTTGTTAAAAAAAAGGACACCGCTGTAATAGCTACTCCACAGATGAGTCATTCATTAGGGCCATTTGCAGAGAAACGGATGAGCTTTTGTCACCAAAGAAAGACAAAACTAAACCCTTTTCAACAAGCTTGCTCAGATGTCAAATCAAGGAATGAAAAAAAAAAAAAAAATCTAGTTCTGCAGGCGTAGAAAAGCTAACGATAGAAAGAATGAGTCTAAAAAATGGCGACCGGACTGAATCATTGGTCCAATTTGTGTCCACGGAATGGAGGTTTCTGGTGCTGCAGAGAAACAGCGAGAGGAGGAGCCTCCTGGATGCAGATCAGTGACTGCAGACTAGTTGCGGCTACACTCAAAGCTACCTCCCACAGCGCTCAGACATTTTGACGTATGCTGCATTTGTTTTTTTTAAGCCAACCCCCTGATCACTTTAGACATGCAGCAAAATCCCAAAATAGTCTGGAGAAGCAATAAAAAAAAAAGGTACAGAAGCCTGAAACTGAGCCACTTTTCTCCCCCGCCCCCCGTCATCTTTTTCTGCCAATTTTAAGTGTCGATTCTGAAGAAACCTGTTTTATCCACTTCATCCATCCAATCATTCATGATATGAACACAAAACCTTCCTGAATAAACTCAGTTGGGATTCATCCCGAACCTGTGTTATTTGGACTCCCAACAAGTACAAAACAGTAGGAAACCCCCAGCATTTAAAGAACACAGCATAGAAGAAGAAGAAGAAGATGTTCCCGCCCCCAACCGGTTGTCCTTCTGGTCCCGTACAAATGGAATTTGCCAGCTGAATGTGAGCGAGAGTCAGAATTTAAACCAGGTCGGATTAAAAATACACACAGCAACACCCTTGATTTTTCAGTCTTTTGTTCTGTGAGAATTCAAGGCTCATCCATTCAAAGTTATTAAAGGAATATACTGAACTGGCATCTCTTTATTTTTATTTTTTTTTTTTTAAATGCAAGTTTAGCCGAATAAGTCTTTCAGGTCATTGTTGACAGACGCACTCTGTTTAATTCCACTTTGGTTCAGGCTAGCAGCAGCGGCAGGTTGAGAAAAGTTCTGCGGGCTGAAAAAAGGGTTTGCTTGCATCCCAAACCCGCTGGGCACTCCTCCCATTCCTACTGACGCGCCCTGCATCGCAGTCTGAGTGTTCTGGGGTGAGCTAAACTGATTGAGCCAAGGGGTGTTGGTTGTAGGCTTTGGGCCCATTTGGTTGAGGGTGACTTTGGGATGGCTGGGTGTAAAAAGACTGTCCAAGGCTGACAGGTCGGGGGCTTTATTCGTCTGTCCTTGATTCTGCGTGAGGGCTCCAAAGTTTGGGGTGCTGGTGGTGGTGGCCATGCCGCCGTAGAGGCCGGGGCCTGCGGGGCGAATGCCCATCCCCATGCCCCCAGGCTGAAAGCCCATTGGTTGGTTGAAGCCGTTGGAGACGGGGGCGCCCATGGGGCCCATCATGGGGCTGGGGGAGGGGAAGGCAGCGATGGTGGTGCCCTGGACTGGGGCTGGTCGTGCTGGGTTCGCCAAGGAAAGGCTGTTCAGAGATGTCATGTTGTTGAGAAGGCTGCTGGTCAGGTCCTTAGTCTGCAACATAAAACGGAGAAGGATTAGGGGTGTCACGATTTCCGTCCTGAGTCGGAAAATCAATCTAGATGAGCTATCAAAAAGCAGGATCAGCGATTCTCACGACATTTAATTTCTCGTCACCTCAGCTATCTTGGATGCAACCGAAGAGAAAAAAAACAAACTTCAGAGTTGACACACAAAGATGTTGGGTTTATCTTTATTGATTTTTTAATCATTATTTTTAAGGGAGGATTAACTCGTGGGGGATGAACCGAACTGAACACAACTGATAACATTACCAGAGATCCTTTATTCATTTGTTTGGAAAGAGGGTTCATTTGGGACAGATTTGAGAAAACAAATTGAGTAAAAAAACAGAATTTCTATCTTTTGCTGTTTATTACTGAAACCCCAAAGGGTTTTTGCTGTTGGAACCACAACTCTGGAATCTTCATTTTCAGTGAATATTATTTGAACTTGCTGAACCCTGAGCTGCAAAAAGCCACCACGATCGAGTCAAACCCTTTTGTAAAATATCTTTTTTTACTGAAGAATTACGAAATGTAAATGGCAGTTGTTAGGGAATAAAACCAATAACCTGCTGATCTTTACAAACACAGATGCGACCTAGGTAAGGCGCACCATACGTTTTCAGGCTTTACCTTAGAGTTGTTGGCGGAGGCTGGTCTGACAGTCTGCGGTGCTAGTGGTTGCTGGTTCCTCAGTTTGGCCGCCTGCTCCTGCTCCTTAGCCAAGCGCTGCTTCTCCTCTAGAGTCAGAGACATCTGGGGAGATGCAGAGGATGAGAAGAGAGACCGTAAACAAACTGGACTGCATGCTAATTGGACAAAGGTGAAGACGACTGTAAATGGGGAATGACATTGTTTCCGTACTCTATTAGGCTGCGGGGCCGCTGCTGCAGATCCGTTTTCTTTCCCATTAACGCCGCTGCTGCCAAAGATATCATCAATCTGAGAGCAAGAGGACAGAAGACTAATTGGAATCACTGCAGCACAGACACATTCATTCGCTAAGTACACCCCTGTTGTCATTAAATCGACCTCCTACCTGGGTTCCAGAGCTAGGTGGGCTCTTGGTCTCCTCTGATTGGCCTCCTGGGTTTGAGATGTTTATACTCCTGTTTAAAAAAAGAGATGAAAATAAACAAAAGCAGAAGGAATTCGAATCAAGGGGATCACACAAGCCTGGCCAGTCGCACCATTTATCCAATTCATGTGGCCAGTATCAACAGCTACTTGCTTCCTACGACAGATCCAATTAGCCCAGATGCTCCAGCGTATATAAAACCCTCATTAACGTGTAGAACCGTTTTATATTTTTCCATCAGACAGAGTAAAAAAAGGGAGACCTCTGCTGCTCCTGCATGACGTGCAGCTGCTCCAACTTGGTCTTGTGTTCAGCCTCCATACGACTCAGCATGTCCCGTATGACCATCATGAAGGAGTTAAACTGAAACACGGAACATAGATAAGCAGATCACACAAAATGCGTTGAAGATGAAGTGTTTTTCACAGGATTGCAGGTGAAGAAAATGTAAAAGGTGTGCGTGTGCGCGTTAGGGAGTGGCATTACCTGATTAAGGTTGAGGTTGTTGTCTATACTAAGAGAGACCAGGTGGGGCAGGCTCTTGGTGGCGAGATTCTCTTTGGGGATGCCCAGCTTCTTGTGGCTGAAGGTGCACTTATAGATTCCTGAAGCGACGAGAGGGAAAGTTATTAAACCCTTCCGAAACACCTTCAGTCATTTCTGAGCATTTTCTCTGCTTCAGTCACATTTTTAGTCACCGTTACGTCAACTTTCACTGCACCATACGCAGTTAAAGACGTTTTTGCACCTCTACAGAAACGGTACAATCACGCTAGAATGTAGGGAACTAGAGGACGTGTTTCTGCAGTGTAACAGTTATATCAATTATAAAAGAAAATAAAAAAAGACGAAACTTTTTTGTGATCTATATATACACACACAAGTTAAATCTTTAAAACATTTAATTAGAACCTCTCTAAGTCCTCTATGCTTTGCGTAAACAGCCTGCAGCTCGGTCAAAGTCTCACTTGATTTGAACTTTTTCAACTTTAACTTTTAGTCTCACCTTAGTCATTTCATGGCTTTCGAGTATTGCCGAGGAACGCAGATATTTAAGTTTTGTTTTTTTTACACGATCTGTTGAGAGCAAACGATTTATTGACGGCAATATTTTAAATGAGGTCTGATGTGATTTTGATTAAAATATCAGAATTTTTAAGCTTAGACTTGGTTATTTTCGTCACATATGATTTGTTCAGCTGAAGTTGGACAGTCTGACAATCTTTTGTCATTGTTCTTAGTCATTCTTGATACAATCACTGCCTGTGGTGGCGCTGGTATCTGTCTCTTTCATTGCTAGTGTTGTGTCAGTTGTTTCATTCGTCAAAAGCCAAACCAAGGGAGAAGGACTGCAAATTAGCCGAGATGTAATGAGGCCCTAGTTGTTGCTGGAAGACAGTAGCGTTCCACCTCAACTGACCTCCGTGATACGTTGCATTCGGAGATCGACACTTCTCCACTAGGCAGGACGGCGGCGAGCAGGACAAGCAGCTGCTAAGGTGAGTTTCTTTTTTAGTAAACTCCGTGTACACAAACAATGTTCACAATGCTCGTGTTCATGTGTAGAGACCCTGGTGATGCTACGAGCAAAGTTTCATGTTGTGCAACATAGAAATGCCCCCAGCTCTCCCAATGATTTTGACCCCAAAAATACGGTAAATCTTAAAAGTGGCGCTTTCGTCCGTAAATTATGCTTTTAAACAAACGATCGACTCGGGTACATTCACAAAAAGACCCTAGGTTGCATTTTGCCGAGAGTTTCACTTTAAGCAGGCCAAAATGTTCCTCGGCTGTTTAGCGTTAAGTGTTTTTAGTTTCTTTACCTAGAATGCCCATGAGTACTGCAGGTTCTCTGGAGGGGATCTGTTGTAGGAAGGGCAGGATCTCATCGATGACGTACCACTTGTCTAGATATTCCAGAATCTTCCCCAGACACACCAGAGAGTTCACACGTACCTACGCAGTTGCAAAGGAAGATGCAGACGCGAAGTCAAAATGCATCTACAGTTTCGAAGAGGTAACATTTTGACATTTCAGCTGGTAATTTAGTGAGACATCTAAAAAAAAACTGCCAGCCTGAAAGGCACAAGCTGAAGGAGACTCACAGCAAGTGAGGAGGTCTGTAGGCAGGCTGATTTGATGCGAGGGATGAGGGAGTTCTTCATGGACGGGTAGTCAATCAGGTTGGCAAACGTCGGGATGATGTTGAGGCACAGCTCCTGCTCGGCCACAGATAAGACGTCGTGACATTTTTATGACGCCGTGAGCGTTCATTCTCACTGTGCTCTCGAGGTGATAAGAGAGCGCGGAATACAGAGTACAAAAATATCCCCCCAAAAGTGGGGTGATAAAAATACACACCAATGAGGTAAAGACGACTATTCTGACAAGTGTTTTTACTTCAAAAGATGAGGTGTCAAAGCAGCAAAGCACCCGGTAAATCTCAAATAGGCCTAAAAATATTTTTGACACAGCATCTGGCGTCTGAAAAAAAAACCAAAACAAGCATACACTTCGCTGCAGCAGCTGATGAGCCCCATTTCCCCTCCCACTTACCTGGATCTGTACGGAAGGGGCCTCCAGAGCTCTGTAGACCATAGGCAGCACGCTGTTCTTAATGTCCTCCGCTGGTGTCTTGGTCAGCAGGAGATCCATCTTCTGCAGGAATATCAGCAGGATCTGCACAATACAGGCACCCAGTGAGGCAAAGAAAAGCCAAATGGAAGAGAATTTTTTTTTTTTGCCATTTTTCCACAGATGAGTACGCCGTTAAGTGGAAGTTAACACAGGCAGTGCTTTCAGCGGGTTTAGTTTGAGCTTTTAGTGCTACGGACAACACAACGCACAAACTAGCCGCGTGACTGGCGCGAATCAGCAGAGACCACTCACCATATTACTAGCCTGAAGGAGCATGGAGGGAAAAATACAGAAGAGAGACAAGTCTTGATAAAAGGACAGGCCGAGCACAAACAGATCTCTTTACTCGCTTCTACTTATCTGATTCATGTCAAACGTGCCAAAAGGGAGAAAACATCATGCAAAAGGTTTAAAGAGGAAAATCTCACTTTTCTGAGTCTGGTTTTTTTAAAGGATCATGTCAGTGATTGAGTGCATTTTCAGCTTACCAACACATGCTTAGATTAGAAAGGTAATGTTAACACACGTCAACCCAACTTCGTCTAAGAAACACGTGCAGGCACATCGCATATGCCGGGTGCTGTGTTCTACCTGAATCGGCTCTTGCTGCTTGAAAACAGGCGTGAGGTCGGGCAGGATGAGGCGGATGTACTCGTCCTTGGTGCACTCCTCGGCGATCAGCAGCACGTTGGGCAGCACGAAGGGAACCATGTCCGGGTTGATGAACTCGGAGGTCAGCGCCGGCAGGATTCGATACACCACCACTCTCTGAGACGAAAGGAAACAGAATGAAGCCATGACTAGGGTTGGGTTTTTGGGTTCATAGGATGTACACTTGAAAATGAAAATGCAACCACGACATTTGGTTTTTACTACCTTGGGTAGTTTGGGCAGCACTTTGGGGAGGCCTTTGTAGAACTGGGACTTCTGTAGGTTGTCCCTTTGGAAGAGGGAGTCAAAGTACTGCAGGGTCACAGCACCCACGTCGTCAAAAAATGGAATCTGAATTTCACAAAAAAAAAAAACAATAAAAACAACATTTTATGGCACATGTTATATAAAAAAAAATATACATTTCTTTGTATCTGCATACATTTTGTTACAATTCAAACCTTGGTCATCTGGTCTGCATCTGGACGGACGTTGGGTGTGACGCTGAGCAGCATTTTGACGTGCTCCCGCACCTCCTCTGGGATCTTGTTCAGCAGGGCTGGACTCATGGTGCTCAGCTGAAGATTGAAAAACAGAGAAAGAATGGAACAGAGCAGACAAGAGGGGGATAGCAATAGTAACACACTCCTGCGCTACAGTGCACCATGTTTAGCTGTGATCTGCTCCACGACTTGATTTTCAAGAACACATTAAGTCCCCCGTTTGAAACAGCGGACCCCGGAGTGCGTCACACTCAGCAGGATTACTTCAAACACGTTTCCGTTTTGCCACTCTAATCAAATCTGGAAAAGCCAGCCGCCTACACTACGGATGGACGGTGACACAGATCTGAGCAGACGGCTGTAGCTGTAAGAGAGATGAGCGTGAGGAATGGAAAAAATTAGCACGGGTGGAAAGACAATAATTCCCAGATGCTGCTGGGCCCCGATTGTAGCACCATGTGAGTGTTTTCACGAGAGGAGCAATGACCCCTGACAAGTTAAGGCATCATTTTATTATCATTATTTCGTTTGAGTGGGATTACAGTTGTTTTCAATTTCATTAAAAAGGTGTACGATCTTTTACCTGGTCCAGTTGCCTGCTGAAGCTCTTGAAAATGTCATGCTTGTTAACTTGGAAAACGGGCTTGCCCTCGTTGAAGACGGCGTGCATGACCACGCCCAGCGAGTACATGTCGGAGGCTGAGTCACAGCTGACGGACAGGATGTACTCGGGGGCCAGGTACTCCGGGTTGGGGAGGCAGAGCGGAGGGAGATTGGGCTCCCACTCTTTACATGTGTACTTAGGCTGAGGAGGACAAGAGAACGTAAGAATGAAAATCTTAAGTCCTGAAGGCAGCGAAGTCCTACCTGTCAAGACTGGACTCGGGGACAAAAATCCTTTCCCTACACACCTCAGCGTCTGAGGGGTTGGCGGAGGAGATGCAGAAGTCGAAGCCCATGATCTTCCAGGCTCCGCTCTTGTTTAGGATGATGTTCTCCAGGCACAAGTTCCCGTGGACCATTTTCACGCCACTGTGGAGGAAGGACAAACCCTCGGAGATCTGGAGAGAGGGAACAAAAACATATAAATGTCAGGGGGAATTAGAGCCAGACAGACAATAAGGCATTTTTTTCATTTTTGCAATAAGCTGTAAACGGTCTGACATTTAACAGACTCGCAGATAGTGTGAAGGCGTTAATTAGAATCTGACGCGTCTCGGCTTTGGTATGACAATTTTTAAAATAAAAAGTTTCTGTGGTAGGCACTGCAGGCGTTTTCTAGTCAGCCATAAATAACAAAAAATAAAGATGAGGCCCAAATATCAAGTTAATTGGCGTAACACTGATAAAAAGAATATGAAGGTGCTTTGCAATGCGAAGGTGTATTGGACACACTAAGTGTTAGTGTGCTCTTAATAACAAACAGACACGTGCTCATCAATAAATAATTCATCATGCATCAAACACGTCTGACTGTCTCATACATGATGTGTACAGACGACTAACAAGGGAAACAGCACCATTTCTACAATAAATATATCTTATTTTCAGCTTTATCAAAATCCCTTTTGTCTGAAATATATCCTGTGTGAGAACTAGCGTTGTGCAGGATTCAAGTATTTTTCTACCCAACTTAATTGAGCAAAAGGTTCCGGATACATCAACCTAGAGGGCAGCTCCTACAAACCAACACACTTGCACCTTTTGGACGTTTTAGAAATTTGATCTCAAAACTCCCAAACCTCTACTTGCCAGAAGGCCTGAGAGTCACTCTTTCCAACTTCTAAAATGTGATTTTACTTGGATTGTTGGTGAGTAAATAAGGCTTTTAAATACGTCAGGTTGTACTGGGCAACTTGTGATGGGCGTTTCTTTAGTATGTTTACACAGACAAGGAATGTTACTCTGGCTTACATTTCTCTCTTACACTAGACAGACATACAGCAAGGATATAAGTTAACTAACTAAGTTAAAGAATGGTAAAGAATCAATAAAAACTACTGTATAATAACATGTGAAAAACAGCAGTTTCATGGTCAACTGATCTGTATTTGTGAACATATCATTTCAAAAATACTTGACCAAACCCGTCTGCACTCTCACCTGTAGCAGGCCATACTTGGTCTCAACATCATAGAGTTTGTACTCCTTGATGTCGTTGGGCATGGGGCTGGGCAGGTTGTCCCAGTGGCCCATCACGTTGGACAGACTGGCAAACACCGGCTCTGTACAGAACGCCAAGCAGTCTCTGAGGGACAAATGCAGCCAAAAGCGTCAGTGTAATTTCCAACAACTGCATGTTAAATGTTGATTTACACTCGAACAGACTCACGATTCATAACACGAGCAAAAGCAAAAAAAAAAAAAAAAGAGAGAGAA
>OMLP01013693.1:73701-83839 GCA_900302685.1 Spondyliosoma cantharus
CTGGGCATAGGATGGATCTCTGTGTGTGTGTGTGTGTGTGTGTGTGTGTGTGTGTGTGTGTGTGTGTGTGTGTGTGTGTGTGTGTGTGTGTGTGTGCATTATTCACCGCGATTCTTCCAGGGGATGCTGCACAGTCAGGAGACGGGGGTGACGCAGTCTGGTCAGCTGTTGCACTCCTTTTTTCAGCGACTCGATTATTTGGTCCTTCTCGAACTTCTGATACTTATCAACCACCTTCTTATCGAACACAAACACTGCCACTTCCTGGAGGGTTCGAAGCCAAACAACAATGAGCACGTTTTTTTTATTTTTATTAAGTGCCACGGCGACTGCAAAAAACGGCACAAGCCCAGCCAGTTTCCTATCAATCAAATTGAAACTTCTATGGTTTGGAGCTGGAGCACACAAACCTGTTTGGTGGACTTCTTGGTGCCGTTGTAGATCCTCCAGCACAGGCCAGGACCCCCGCTGGCAATGTGTCGTCCAACCTCAAACTCCCTCGTCACCGGGTTGCCCATGACGGCGCTGGTGACGTCCGCCGTCACCTTTGTGACGGTGCTTTTCAGCTTGTTCAGCATAGACTCCATGTTCACGCCTCGCCTGGCAGCTGAGGGTGGATGACATACCAATCGGGATACTTAAACGACGAGTCAGTCAAAAACAATCATAGGCTTTTTTCGCAATCCCTGAAAGAGGCTGAGGCCAAAACCCGTTCCAGCCAAGCAAAGGCCTTCAACAATCCATTAGACATGCACTCTAAACGCACCTGCAGGAACATTTTCACATTGAAGTGCCCACCAGTGTCCTGCCTGTGACGGCAGAGGAGAATAAGCACCGTAACAGCCTGAGCTGTCCCCAAGAATACAAAAATGACTCAGAGAAAAACTCAGCCACGCCACATCGAGGCTCGCTTTCAAAATCCTTCAGTGACTTGACAGCATGTTGGGCAACAGGAAGTCAGTCAAAAGAACATGGCCGATGGTCATACAGCACAATCATTTCTACATGAACAGTTTATTCCCGGGTTTGATTAAGAGGGCTTACAGCACTTTGACGTTTAATTCACTGCACTGCAACACAGCTGAATAAGCAGTTTTCTGGATACTGAGATGCCCGCTGTACAGTTTGCATGATTCATTCACATAAACAAATATGTTAAGTGATGCAATAGATGGATCAGAGCACGATGAATCTTAACCTACATTTGTAGGTCCATGCCAACACCCACCTCAACTAATTCTGTTAATGAGAAATCCCTGCTTGCACTGTGTTTATACAGTACACCATGTTAATACACAGCATTAGACAGCGTCTTCCTCAAGCTGCCCGACTTACAGTATCTGTGAGGAGCCAAACTGAGGGTGCACAGCATGATGAAATCGATCAATTATTGATGCATCTGATGCTGTCAGATTTCTCACTTTTTACGTCAGTCTCAGTTCCCTTCAGATGCACCCAAAACAAATAGTTTCATTCAAATTAAGATGAACTGCGCAGAGAGATGATTTCTGGCCAGATTATAGGAGAATCTGTTGTACTCACTTGTCAATATTGCGGCATAACTGTGTCATTGCTGATCATTTATTTACCTTTTGATGGGCAGAAGGTATAAGCCACAAATACACGCCAAAGAAGTCGATATAATACCTCAATATTCATCTAAATCATTATCATCGTTAAATACGAGGCTGTTAAAAGCTATTATCTGCAACAGGTTTGAAGGATTTATGTCGCATAACTTTACCTTACGTCACCTCACTTTACACAAACTGACATTCCCCATCATTAGCCGCTAGCTAGCTGGTGGCCAGACAAACAGACGTGAACTGAGAGCATCGTTTTGGACATCACCTCACCAAAAGCACCTGCACTAGCACAGTTGTTAGCTAGCTAGCCAGCTAGCTAGTTAGCCTCCAGGGTGCCAGGCAGTTTATCAACAGCAGCTTGCCGACACGGTTATGATTTGACAAGCTACTCGTGTGGGATTTAAAGAATAAATGTATCGTTGGGTTTGGGTACGTCAATGTTGTGTTTGTCTCTTAGCGATGGCTGTCAGGTCTGATTGGGAAATAGCTCGATGTTAGCCAAGTTAATCGTCTTGTTTAGCCTGTGCGCACTCATCAAACTGGGTCTGTGACACAATTACCGTTAACGGCTACCTTCCAAAAACCCTCTTTTAACCCCTTATCCACCTAAAAGCTGACATCACTGGTTGCCTCCATCGGCTGCCGTGAAAGACTTTTTAGACAAACAGATCACGGTAGCTACCCGAGCTAACTAGCCAACAATGCGCAAGAAGACAGTGACGTTACTGTCATTACAGTCAAATACCGTCTGACTGTCAATACAAAAGTGTCACCACGAAACCCTCCAGCTGCTTACCTTGATATGAAAAGGGCTCTCAGTTGTATTTCCTTGTAGAAGTAGACTCTCAGCAGTAGCGCTGTCAGTACTGGCTGTGAAACACAGCCCCCATGTCTTCCAGGAGCATACGAAATGAGTTAGCCTGGAACGCTAGTGAATGAACAACCCCACTTCCGGGTTCTTTAATGGAGTCAGGTGCATCAACGTCACCTATTTTTGTTTGCGTGTGTGTGTGTTTTCTTTTTAACAATTTGTCAGAATTAATAAATAAATCGTACATCAAATGCATCGATACACACAGTAAACACCCTGAATTCCCTTCCAGTGAATGTTTCACCTTTGACAAATTTTAACAGATAAGACTGGGGACGTTGTCTCAGGGCCAGTGGGACACCATAACCAACAGAGCAGATTTTTTTTTATGAAAATAACAAAGTAATTTATTGACTTGTGAACAAGCTGAATGATGGGAGATGAGGCCAAAAATGTTTCCTACATAAGCCTGGAAGCCATTACCTGACAGTACTGGAAAATAATTAATTACATCCAGTTGCTGTACTGATTGTATTTGTACTACATGAGTATTTTTCTACTTCATTACATTCTAGATGGAAATATCGTACTTTCTACTCCACTACATCCATATGACACTCGAAAAAACATTTGAACTACTCAAAATTAAGCATATTAGGATAATCTAGAGTTTGACTTGTTTATTCTGTGACATATCACTTTTTATTTGACTTTATTTGATTGCATATCCATATTACTACGGTACATATGTGTAAAAAGCAGTATAAAAAGGTTCCAGACGAAGCTGTCAGAAGCTAAGTTGCATTGTGGGTAATGTAGGTCCCAGGTTTTGAGAAGGAAGAATGTGTTGAATAAAAAAAGGGCAGATCTGTGGTTTTGTTGCATCGATTTGGATCAGTCAAGTGTAATGCTAGAACAGTGGACCGCTCTTCAAACATGGTGCCTACATTACAAGCTTGCAGCTTCTCCACAAAAAGGCTTTGTACTTTTTCCACATATGCAGTAGCACTTGAAGCATTTGTAGTGGAAACATACATGAAATTCAAAATAACCTTACCTTAATTAAGGTCACCAGATCTGATGGGTCACATATCGTGGTGTAACGTGGGGCTGGATTTGGATAAATTGTGAAAAAAAAAAATGTACAGGGCCCCCTGGATCCAGGACCACTAAGGATCCATAGACTGCACAAATACTCATGCACAAAAAGAAATAACAGCCAAGTCTTGTTTGACAAAACATGAATTAGTCTTTTATTAAACTCGTTATTCCAAGAGAAAATAAAGCATGCTGCAGCATCGTAAAGTGCATTCTAACATGATTTCAATGTCTGTAAAGTACAAAAGATGCTGACTGACATAAGATTTGACAGGAAATTATCTTTCGGCCTCACAAGTTGGTTTCCTATTTACCAAAATATTAAATTAGTAGACTAAAATAAGTCATCATTATTTCGCATTCCATCAAAAAATATAATGTCCACCTTTCAAGTAAAATCCTAAAAAGTTACAATAAAAACATTTGACCAAGATACTGGTATTAAAAACTTGCTTAAACCTATAAAATAATATGAAGCAGATGATACTAACCTGAGCTATAGATATTCTAGAACATTATTGTACCCTTTCCGCTTTAATTTCATATTAGCTTTCATTTTAAAATCTTCAGAAATCTTCGTCTCTAACTGTTAAACCAATATTCAGCTACATTAGTGTTGCACTTAACAGTGTTTATCCTTGACCAACCTACAGCTGCTACCGTGAACTGAAAAAAACAAAACAAGAAACAAAATGGCCGCTATAATATTGTTGTTCTTCATTTGCAGAAATATTAATGCTTGATCAAAAGTGCACAGCATTACTTCTACAAACCAACGTTCCATCTTCAAAGCCCCAAATTAACCAAACATAAATACCTCTTCAAGATAACACATTAGTTTGATCCGACAGACAAAAGGAATATTCATTAGTCCACGAGCTGTT
Source organism: Spondyliosoma cantharus (assembly GCA_900302685.1). Taxonomy (NCBI): domain Eukaryota; kingdom Metazoa; phylum Chordata; class Actinopteri; order Spariformes; family Sparidae; genus Spondyliosoma; species Spondyliosoma cantharus. The sequence continues at coordinate 78,081 of OMLP01013693.1, forward strand.
TACTAGTTGTCAATAATCCCTTTTAAGTTTTCACGCTTCACATTTACTGTACTGTATTCTACAGTTATGTCAGAACATAACACAAACATGAATAATCTTTACGACAAAAGATTAGTGTCATGCACAATTTTTAAAAATGACTTCCCCAAGTTTAACACCTGAGGTCATAGATCAGATATTTCATTAACAAGTGCAAAACTACTATAATTATGCCTAGAATTAATGCTTCATCAGATTGCTATATTTATCTGACAGATAATGCATCCAGTGCTACAGGACAGTGAGACGTACAAGAACAAAACCGAAAAAAGACATAACAGCATGTCTTCAAATAAAACTTTTAAAAGGCCTCTTGTGACTTAAAGGAATTTGGGGAGGCTGTCAATCCCTCTCTTAAACTAAACATTAGGTGAGATTAGAGGTGTGACTGAGCGCCAGTTTTCAAAGTATCCAAAATTACAAAGACAGCAGGCTTAATTAAATTATTATCCTCCTCCAGTGTAAGCGCCGTACCTCTGCATACTGGCCTTGTGAAGTGCATCCCGGAAGCCAAACCAACACCCTTCAGTTGCATGTTTCAGAAGGTGCAGGAGAGATGCTGGAGAAAGACCACGGGGTGATGCTTTTCAAACTCTTTGAGCAGCCTCCTCCTCTCCTTCACAGGCATGCTTCTGCTGGAAGAAATGTCACAGAGGAGCTGTTTGAGGCTCTCCAGGGTGGTAGCCTCTCTCTGGTCCTCGTACTCCTGTGGCGTCACCTGCTGGCAGAAGGTGAACGCTGCAACGCGCGGTGGAGGAGACGGCATCAGTTTTTGAGTGCGGCATGTATTTAGTATTCGGTGGGGCTCTGGAGCAATAGTGTCACCGTATGGTCATTTCTAAAAACACCGAGTGTCCTGAGTGTTATTTCAGGTTGTGGTCTAATGTGTGAATAATTAGTTGTATTTAACTTACTGGCGATTGAGTCGGGGTCTTTTCCCTGCTGCATTGTCCTCAGTGTCCTCCTCACAGCTTCAATAAGAGATGTGGGAGTCTGTGTTCACGACAGGAAGAAAGAAAGATCTATTAAGATGCTGAGGGACATGTGAACCCCTTCTGCTGTCTTTAAAGAAGAATGTAATGATGCATTAATTAAAACATTTAAGTGTACCTTGAAGAGTTCAGTGCTATTGTCCATGAGAAACAGCACCATGTTTTCACTTTGGGTTCGAGTGAGCTCATTATTCTGAACAATCGCCCTTTGAAAAGTGCGGCAGACCAAGGCCCTGTTATTAATCTGGAAGCAAATATAAGACATGGTCAACAATAGATTTCAACACAAACATCAGCGATCAAACCTTACATATGATGCGAAAAGAAAAGGCTGCAAGATGGTTTCGAACACAACATTTTCTTCCTATGATTTTCAATAAACTGGATTTCTTAAGATTTCTTAAATTATGTGCACAGAAGGCTAGAGATGACTGTGGTTCGTCAAGGAGGTGAACTACCTGTTTCTGAAGACGATAAGCGTCTGAGTGAGCTGCTGTGCCCATGAAGGCCAGAAGTCTCCTCAGTTCATCTCTCACGCTCGTCTCCAGCAGTCGCAAACACAACTGAGATGCTTTGATGGCCTCCTGCAGCTTCCCTTCATCTGGAAAGAAACAAAATGTGGTCAAGACTGGAGGTGGAAAAGAAATAGCATCTTGGGGAGACAAACCAAACTGACCTTCAGGACAGGAACAAAACTGAGACAGAAAATTAATGCTTTGGTTGTAAAATCATAGTATTTTCATCTCGTCTCACCCAGCAAATTCAGAATGGCAGCATGTATGTCCAGGTGGCGTCCTGAGAGAAGCGGAGCTTTTTCCTGTCCACTGTAGTACTTGGCAATCGTGTCAAAGAGCAGTCTCTTCTGGCTTTCCATCTGCTCTGCCTTGCCATCTTCTGAAAAGGCACCACCGCCTTGTTGGCTGAGCTGTTCCCCTGCAACCACGATCAGCTGGTCGGGAAAGAGCTCCAAGCAGTCTGCCGCTGCCGATAGCCAGCCATCCAACCTGTAAACAGAGTGCAGCGAAACAAAACACATGAAATATAATTTTTTAAAATGCAGGGTTAGGGTTACGTTACGTTACAGTGCTACGTCTACTATGCGAGAAAAAAAAACTCTTTTAAGTATAAATCACAGCACTGACTGTGGAAGGTTAAGGGTGTCCGGCAGCTCTCTCTCTAGGCATGTGTTAGATATAACCAGGTCCTGAGCTGCCAGAGGAGTTCTGCAGGCCTGGAGCTGACCCCTGGCAGGAGAAGTCAGGATGCAGTCCAGCATGGGCACCTCTACTGTCTGCAGCAGCTTCAGCAGTGTCTGCTGCTTCCAAACCTCATCCACCACTAGGGAGTACAGAGACAAACAATACTTGAGTGAAAAGCACAAACTGGAATGGACTTTTGGTCCCTTATATTGGGCAGCCACCACATTGCCACATACTGACAGATACGATCAGGCTTACCAGCTTTGGACAGAAAGGCAGAGGTAGTGGGGGTTGTGTTTAAAGCTTGAGATAAGGTTGGTCGCAGGTTGATGGTCTTCAGCAGCCTCTCAACCCTCCTGTCTGAAGGTCCGACAGCAAGGGGGTTAGAGATCGTCCTCAGTTCCTTCATCCTTCACAAACAAAACAAAAGTTTTATGGTGAATAATAAACACAATGTGTACAGGGTGCTGAATCAAAGATGATAACTTGAGCTACATGACAGTATCGTATCATGTCCATATTGAACATAATAAGTTAGTTGATGACCACTAAAACCAACCTAGAGCTCTTCTTCCTCTTCATCTCCCGTTCCTCTGGCGCCGTGTTCTCCGTGTCGCTACTGCACTCCTTCATGGCAGAATTGTGTAACACTTTATATTCCAGAAAACGGTAAAGGCTGCAGCTGCTGTCCTCGAAGGTCACCTCCTTGTCTCTGCGAAACAGCTTTGTGCCCACTGGTTCGAACACCTTGGCCTCCATCAGAGCCTGGCAGAGCCGGGCAGCTTTGAGTCGAGACACTTCGCTTGTGCAGAACACCACGTTTTGCATCAAATAACTGAGGACTGCATCCACGGCGTCTGAGCCTGTGAAGCATTCAGCATGAACGCGGAGATGCCTTCTGCAGCGCCGCACCTCCACCTGGGTTTGCAGAGCCTGGATGATGTTGTGCCACAGCTGGGTGGCGCCGAAGGGCCCAGAGAAACCTAATGGGTGACACGGCGTTAAAAGAAGAGGGGTTGAAACTGGCTGCGACTGCAGTTGGGGCATAAAAAGTTTTTGCATTACTTTAATTAAAAAAAAACAAGTTGAAAAATGTGCTGTCTCAAAGTAAGAGTGAACATGAAGCGCATCTTTACTTTTACTCAAGTATGATTTTTGGGTACTTTGCACAACTCTGGTTACGTACGTTTAATAAAGAACGTAAAGGAGTCACGCACTTTGTTTTCCCCCCACGTAAAGCTTAACTTGCAAAAGATCGCTTACCTTTTAAACGTTTTAATACATGATTTTAGCTTGCAACAGTTTTTACAGTTTGTACCGCTTCTTTTCTTCAAGTAAAAATCCAATGTCAATTACTATAAACTTCTTGGTTATAAGACATTTTCGCCAAAAGACGTTATAACCAACGGTTTAAACACAGTCGTGATGTCTAACGTACGTTACTGATCTGTCAATGCTAGACTCCACCGCGTCTTTGCTTTTAAATACACAAAAGTGCTCTGTTTACGTCGTTGTATTTATATAAAAAAGAGATATACGCTAACTTGAGACTTATCTATCGTTCATTTTCGGGTCTTACCATGCTGTATATTCTCACGAAAACTTCTTGTTTGGCTGTTCAACCTTCTGAACCGAGGAGTCAAATCAACCGCCATCACGAGCTCTCCGTGTGACGTCAACAACCTTCTTCTTCTACTAAACATAATCGACAGGAAGGCACGCTGCTGCCCCCCACGGGCAACACGACACACTGCAAGCTGTTTATAATTTAAATATAAGAAAAACTGCGTTTAAAATTGCTTTTCGACAAGATGGCCGTAGTTTTAAAAAGAAAGCAATGTATAAACAGTAAAATGACACACCCAAGGGTGTTTACACAGCTGTTGTTTTCATTTTTCCTTCTTTCTCTGTGGCCCTTTATTGTGTTCCTAGAGCTGTTCCTGAGCAGTGTTTGCGGTGTGTCGGGGGACATTGTCCTGCTGGGGGGCTTCGGTTAGTGTTGTTGTGATGAGGGGGTGTACTTGGTCCACTTTGGATGGGTGGTTCGTGTCAAGTGGCATTCACATGAATGCCAGCACCCAAGGTTTCCAAGCAGAACATCGCATTGTGATGAGATGATCAGTGTTATTCACATCACCTGTCAGTAGTTTTAATGTTGTGGCTGATCGGTGTATAAACCATCTCGATGATTGTTGACTTTCGTTAATTTTAACAAATCACAAGGACCCAGTTGTAAAAATGAGTCCTCTCCTCTCAGTAAAAGTAATTTTCTGACAAAAAAAAATGAAAGTGATATTAAAGATAAGTACAAATAGCAGTAAAGTATACATATATTTATATGCATATACTGTAGGTCAATCAATTATGAGTGAGTATGAGTAAAGGCAGCACTGTGTATTTACACTATGCTAGAAACAACAGCAGCGCACTGCTGAACATCTGTCCTGCGCTGAACCGAATCCTATGTAAATGATGACACAGCTACTTGCCGTATCAAAAGTTCTTATTACAATTAATGGATCTATTCTTTCTCCAAAGGTGAGCCATGTCGTCCTCACCATGCCAGTGAGTGGACAACTCTACGCCCGTTTGTCTTCAGCAGCCTCATAGTGTTGTGTATTGTCACTCTCTTATTCGCATATAGCAACTTTGAAATTACGTTTCCCAGTTTTAACATTTTCGTGGACAGAGCTCGTAAATCCTGTCCTCCAGTTCTGTGTGCAGCTGGAGACTCAAACTGTTCCACAGAGCTGCACCACAATCACACCCAGGAGATCCAGGTTGAAGCGGTGGACACTGAGCCTGACACGATTATACTGATCTTGATGTGGCCGTTTGGCAATGCATTTGATCTGAGTTGCAGTAAACTCATCAAAAAATGCCACTTTACTGATGACAAGGCCCTTTACGACAAAGCCCATGCTGTTCTCATCCACCACAGGGACATTTATGTAAATCTTTCCAAAAGAGCCACGTCCATGGTTTCAGAAATGGGTGTGGTTCAATATGGAGTCGCCTGCAAACTCAGGTGAAATCCCTGCGCTTGATCACTTATTTAACCTGACATCCACCTATCGGCTTGATTCAAATGTTCCTGTGCCCTATGGGCACTTGGAGCCTGTGACACCTGAAGATGAGAGTTTCAAATTGCCAGTTAAAGACAAGTTGGTCTGTTGGATTGTGAGCAACTGGAACATACACTATAGGAGAGTTCAGTTCTACGATGAAATGAAAAAAACATATTGAGATTCACACTTATGGAAATGCATTTGGTCAGAAACTAAGTGACCAAGATTATCCAAAAGTAATTTCTAGTTGTAAATTCTACCTCTCCTTTGAAAACTCAGTTCACAAAGACTACATCACAGAGAAGTTATACTCGCCAATGCAGCTAGGTACTGTACCAGTAGTTCTGGGCCCTTCAAGAAGAAACTATGAGGACCACGTCCCAGGAGATTCTTTCATTCATATTGATGACTTTTCCACACCAAAGGAGCTGGCAGAGAGGCTGCTGTACCTCGACAAAAAC
>OMLP01013694.1:5474-27164 GCA_900302685.1 Spondyliosoma cantharus
TTTTTTTATTTTTTTTTTTTTTTTTTTTTTTTTTTTTACATGTTTGATATCCAAAAGTAGGTTAGGCGCCAGCCCGACCGGCCCTACCCATATCATGGTCCTAGCTACTCTGTGAGTTAACAGTTTGAGTCAACTACTTAACAGCTAACAGCTGTACAATATTACATATTGTTGTTGACAGCTGTCAAATTGTTGTGAATAATTAACTTTTACATCCAATCAGGTATCACACCTCTACTACAGGGTTATATCTTGATAAGGACCAATTTGTCATATGTAATATATAATTACTGTGGAAACCCACTGCTGAGAAGAAAAGGCTGCAGTTTAACTTGCAGAGTGTAATTAATGCAGCTCTAAGCCATGATTCATGTATGGAGAAATCGACATCTCAGACAGTATTTCAAACTTTGGAAAAGTCCATTTCCAAATTTTCAACAATGTCCTGAGGCATTTTCAAGTGGTACTGTAGCTATCTTAGAGAAAACATAAAGGCCATGTTAATATCAAAAAATATATATGGCTTGAAATAATAAGGGCTTTCTTCTGAGAAAATAGAAAGGTGTACAGGCCAGCTGTAGTTCCTTTACAGCTCAGTGCTGTCATGAGGCCCGGGCCCATGATTCCAAACAAGACAAACACCCTGCAACTTTCTCAAATCAAATAATGCGAATGTTTGGTACAAACTGAAATACTCTGTGGTCTTTGTGATCAGATTTGGTGTCTTGAAACAAATATTATTCTCTTGTCTGGTGCCACACACACAGACACACACACACACACACACACATCACTTGAAAACAGCATTAAGGCAATCAATAGGTAGCTGCAGCGATTTTAGGCTTTCTTCTGAGTCCTCAGAGCCTTGCAGAAAACAATTAGATGAGTATACTTTTCAAGGAGCACTTTTATCATTTTCAGCTGGTGTTAAAAATCAGAGCCCCTTCCTTTGTTCATCACTGACAATAAGTTATATTAGTTAACTTTAAGACCTAACTATACTCGCAAACAGATGCACACACAGACAGAGATGTTTGTGTGTTCCGTTAATACTTTGAAATAAATCATCCAAAATCACAATAATGTTTTCAATGGAAAGAGACCTTTACTTGGAACATTTTTACAAGCTCTGTTGATGTATTTATTTTTTTTATTTTTATTGATTGGTCTACATAAAAGCGTTTTCAAAATGACTTTGAAAACATATATCCAATAGACCCTGATGTTTATTGTGACAAAAAATAATGAGATTCGTTTTTTTCCCCATTTCGATTTCGAAAAAGACCACAGTGGGCGACCTGATCATGCCCAGAGGAAAGGTCATGAGCAGGTAGCCTACTGTAGTGTTATTGTTCAAGTGCATTTAATACATGCCCCCCTTTCTGGTGATGCATTTTGACCATGATGAACATTTCACTTGCAAAAGATAAGCATGTTAGCACTTTCATTTGTGGTATGTTAGCATGCTGGTGTTAGCATTTAGCCCACTGTACCTAACTGAAGCCTCACGGAGCTGCTATCTCCTGTCTTGTTTTTTACTTTTATTTTTTATTTATTATTTGATGGATTCTGCTGTGGGTCCTGAGCTACACTGAAATATTGTGGGATGATTTGTTCATGTCTGTATTGCTGTTAACACTGTGGCTGAGTATCTTTTATATGTCGTCTGCTTTGATCCGTCACTTTTGTCACTTGTAACTGCGACCAAATTAGTTTCCCTTCCGGCTACTAAAATATGATCTAATTTATCTAATCTAAAATTAATACTAGATTAGATTAATTAATGTCAAACTGAAATGAAGCAGTTAAAAAGTTGTTTCAAGAAGTTGCTATTTTCCTGCAAAGTGAGAAGGCATCAGACAAATAGATCTGTACCTCAGTGGCAAAGCTGTTTTCTTGGCAATAGTCTTGTTTGTTTACAATAATTAAACTAATGAGTACAAATTAACATGGTAATGATTTGTTGATGCTCGAATGCGACATGACGTACCTTAATGAGTGTCTTAAATTGAAGCCACCACGGCTGATGTTGTGAGCGATAAGCATGTGCCGCAGTGGAAACAAGTTAATGACTCCTTGCTTTGTTGGTTGTGTTTTTAAAATTAGGTATAGTTTTGTGCATGACATGTTTTGTGCCAATTACATTTACTGATTGCATTACACACACTTATCACATTCATTCATTCTAAAAATTCCCAGAGTTTAGGATCACTTAATCTCCAGCCAGCAGCTCTCACGGGAAGAGCTGGCAGGGATGTAGCTAATGGCCACTACAAAAGAAAACAAAGCTTCTAATCAGTGCAACAATGTTGTTCTGAGGTTTAATCAGACAGAGTGAAAAAAGGGGACACCAGAGAAGAGCTGACTGTCGGCTCATTGAGTGCTGCTGGACGTTATAAATGATACATGCTATACGTTTAGAGAAGGACGGGGCCCCCGTTGTTGATACTAACCACATTCAACAACAGCAAATTCCACCATGCATTCTGGCAATCTCTGGCCGTCTCCCAGCATCACAGAAAATAACACACCATGCCTGCAGATAAATCCAATATGTTGTTCTGTTCCAAAAGCTGTGCTGAAACTGAGTAAGTGAATACACTGGGATTACATTTCACCCTCTACCCTCCCAGATGGCACCTAATCTCAAATTACAAACTGCTTCCAGACAGCCAGAGAAATGAAAAGTCCCAGCTTTGGAGTCATTCTGAGGGTAGTTCTCTATATCCACCTTCAAGAGTAACCAGTCCCAAGAAAAACTCATTAATGTACTTATGACAACAGGTCAATTATATCAAGCACACAAGCCAATTTGAGTGGTGAACATAAATTACCTAGGTAAATGTATAGTTAACTATAAATTGTTAACTGACACTGATGAACCTTATAAATCGTGTATAAAGCAGGGCATCTGAAGAAAAAAAGAAATGAAACAATAAAATAAAATAAGAAAATGGTCTAAAAGCAACATATAACTAAACCAATAAAATCCTTAAAATGGCTCGTACTCTGCCTCCCTCATTAAAAACTACAGACAATATGAACAGTCAAATATCTAACAGTTTAACTGCTTGACACAAGATGTGTCCTACTTCACTGTCCAGTCCACTGTATCTGCACTGCAAGCTTCAAGTTTCCATATCACACTTCTGAATGCTGAATACTGGCTCAACATTGGTTTCCAAATAGCTGTAGCCCCCCTCCTAAAATCAGATTTTCACTGAGCGCAGAGAACATTTTCACTTTGAGCAATGAATCTGAAAAGTGTCAAACTCTGCACAGATCATACTACACAGTGAGGTTCAAACACTCAACTTTAAGAAAGAGAAGAAAAGTACATTTTTGACTGGAGGGGAACTTTAACTGTAAAATTACAGTGTGAGGCTGCGGCATAGTGTACACTTTCTTTATCAAGGACTCCATTAGGTCTATCTAGGTCTATTACTTTGACAACATTGCCTGTTTAAGTGAAGGCTGATAATCGTTTTATCATCACTAACCCTAACACCGAAGAGGACTCTTAAGGACTATTATGTACTTCCACTTTATTGAATTTTTTAAAATAGTACTCGGGTGGATTTCTATACATCTGTATGACTGACAGCTAGCGCTTATGGAAAGCAACTGCTTATTGTTTATAATTCTCAATAAATAGTAAATAAATACAGTCTACAACTGCCTAATACATGGTTTATAAAACTGACCATTTATGGTTTACTCACTCTAATGTTGTCAAATGTGACTCCTGGGCAGCAACTAATTCAGCGTGGGTGGTGAACATATTGTGCCAGTCACACCAGCTGGGTATCTGTTAAAAGCCTAGTAAGCAGCGCATTGTGGCATTTGGTTTCATAGCATTCTTTTGATTTAGAGCCGTTTCTATGTCATCTGGTTGGGGCTAATGACGAGAAAGCATGGGGATCAATGTCGCTGCTGCTGCTGCTGCTGCTGCTGCTGTTGGCCAGCGGTGCAGCTTGCTCTGCAGACACCCTCACATTTCTCAGGGGTGCCAAGCCCAAACCCAAGGAGTCTATTTCAACGCTGGGAACTCCCAAAAGGAGTGCAGAAAAACTATCCAGCAGAGCCAAATGCACAATCGATTGGTTTCTGCACATCACAGAGAGAGAGAGAGGGGGGCGACGAGGAGGACAGAGTACTCAGGGGCTGCTTGGTGGGCTTAAATGAAAAAAATATGATCACACCAAGTGAAGTGAAAAAAGACTGATTTCATACAGTAATATCTGTACAGGCAGGAGGGTCATTTCAGGAAAAAATAAAATAAATAAAAACACACTTGTACCTCAAATCTCTCCACCCACTTCCATCTCATCTGTATTAGATTTTGAAGTTAAAGTGCCGGCTATCAACAAATGTGTGATACTACACAGGAACAAGACCCTGTTCACATGGGCATTCGTTAAACAGACAGTGTCACATGTTGAGATTGCAAAATATCGCACCATAAAAGACTGACTTCACATCTCCTTACGCTTCATTTGTCAAATAGAGCCTCTATGATGTCGACGTGCCCACAGCAATACATTATGAGTGACCTCAACTCAGCCTTGTTGGCCAGATTGAATAAGAACAGTGTATCACCTCTTATCCTAGCTATCTGAAGAAATAAAGTGTGTGAATTTAAGGGGTGTGATGTTTATTAAAAGGCCTCTCTCCACTTTGCTAACAGAGAGCCCCGGTGGCTAACTTTCGCAGAAGTGGAGTCCGCTAACATAAACTCACATCCAGCTTTCAGCACAACACAGCCGTTTCACAGAGCCCCATTTAAAGTAGCGCGCCCTGTACAAACAAATGGGAAATGGCTGACATTTGTACTGTATGGTAAATTTAGCAACATTTTCACAGTGTTCATTTCATTAGTCCAACAAGTTAAGTAAAATAATAATTTCAACAGCGTTAAGATACCTAAACTCAACATTGCCTGCAGATGTGTCACAATAAAAAAAAAAAAGCTATGACGAGAAGTAGGGTCTATGCCCTTCAGTCTGCTTGAACATCCAGTCAATGTTACAAAAGAAACTTAAGAAAACAAAAAGACAAACATATGACAACGCTTGTTAGAAAAAAAAAAGGCCTAGTTCTCTCTCCGTTTGAGAAAAAAAAAAACTGCAGGGCCCTGGCTCCTTTTCTGAGAATTTATGGTATAAATGATTCCTCTCTGACAAAAAAAAAAAAAAGACTTGACTAGAACATTGACTTGGCAGAAAAATCTAACTGCATCAACTGTGAACAATCAGGAGTCACGTGGCCTCAAGCCTCACATTCTTCTATACAAGGATAAGCACTGCAGAGACGGTCTGTTTGTGTTCACAGCTGAGTACACTGAAGTGAAATAAAAAAAAACAAAAAAAAACAGAACGAATGATGGTACTGAGTGCAAAGTTCTGTGGGGTTTCGACGTGAAACAAATGGGAACGCAGCCCTTTCGTTCTCTGCTAAATGAAATACTTTAGAGCCTCAAGAGAAGACACAGAGCGAAGCTAAATGAGCTATTATGTAAATAATCTGGGCATTTATCCGTGTGGATCCAGTTCTCGACAGCACAGCAAAATCTCCTCCAGAAACTCCCAGTCTGGTACCTGACGGCGAGCTCAGCCTCCCAGCAGGCCTGACAATTGGACCTCACATATCCCGGCTCGGCAGGCTGCATCGCGGGGCTGCTGGCCGAGCTCACACATACTCATGCGTCCTCTCACAGCCGATGGAAAGTTAATTAACTGCCTTTTGGAGGCAGCAGGCCTGTGATAGCTCGGCCACTGGCGCAGCCCTATTACCCAGCCTTTAACAGTGATGAATTAGCGCTCATTCCCAGCTGCCTGCCTCCCATCATTGGCGGCCTTAGCCCAGGGGAAGGAGCGCTGCAGTCTGCTCGGTCCCTGCAAGTCCTACATCAGCTGGCTCGATCACACAGGCAGGAGACCACAGTTTTAGTACATTAAAATTAACAAGTTCCAATAATTAAGATAATACAAACAAACCCATTAGTGAAAGGATTTATTATCCAACTACATTCTAATGCTTTCTTGTAATGGAAAAGAAACAAGAATTCTAGCAATTTAAATACAATTCTTGTTGTGCCACGTGTTGGGTGAAACCTATAGTAAAGACACAAACTTCAGTCCAGTTCTCGATCAGAACTCAGCCGAGCAAGGAACGAGGCCTTGACAGCCGGCTCGCCTTACTGTCGCCTCAAAGTCTTTGGCCAGAACAGAATGCTACGATCTATCGCACACTCATCTCCCTTGGCTGAGGGAGAAGAACCCTTTCATTACTGGAAAAAAAAACTAGTTTTGATTGAACAACATGAAACTTTCCATGCCTGTGGAAGAAGCAGGTTAAGAGGATGAGGTGTGAGTGGCAAAGCTGTGCCGCTGGACGATTAGAGTCTTAGTAAACTGCAATATTTGAGACTGACCCTGTGGTTCACAATAACCGAGCAGCACACTGAACGTTGAGGGGAACTCTTACAATTTACCCTGCAGTGAAGTTGGGGGACTTGCAAGAGACAGATTTAGTCACAGACAGACAGATTTAGCTTTTAGTCCTTAGAATAGTTTGTTTAAGAACTCCAGATCCAAAGGAAATACTGAGTATATCTCTCCATGACTGGTGAACTAACTTGACTTGACTGACATGTACCATCAGTGGAGCTGTTCGCTTGCAATTTTCACATTGCTCAGATTGAGTGTTAGAACTCAAAACCCATAAACACGATAGGGAGTAATGAGAACATGACAGTGGGAAACAAAGCGCACGCGATGTCATTTAACAGTGCTTGAGACTTGTTCAATAAAGGCCATCCATTCAGGTGAAAGGAAATGTATTTCTGCTTATGCCTGCTTGTGTTCAAATGAATGCAACTGGGGCAGAGTATTCACGGAAATCTATAAATATTCCCCCAGCTCAAATGACAGGCATTGTGGTTATTTATAAATCCCATCCTGCTGAATGAGCTGAATACCGCGTCACAATCCCAAACAATCTCACAGATGCAAGGAACGATCCAAAACCTCTTTCCAGCCCCAGCGCCATGGAGAAAATTGAGCGTGATTTTAATTACAAACAAAACAATAGCTGCCTCCAAGAAAGAGTGGAGACCGTGGCTTCATAATCAATGGCTGTGGGTGTGAAGACAACCAAATCCCAAGTCACACTCTGTTATTGCATCTCCGAGCAGGCCGTTAATGACAAGATTTATTTATTTTTTTATTTATTTATTTTTTTTAAATGCAACTGTTGGTGCAATGGAGATAGAGAATTTTCAGAATGGACACATAAGCCACCGACAAGTTTAATGATGCATGGCTACGATTTGGGAGGGGACGAATACATCAGTGAGCCAGTCAACATCAAAGTGAGCCTAGATGAAAATGCAGGCAGTCAACTGAGTGGCGTGAGGTTAACTTCGCGCCTACACAGCCTGCATGTTGATGTCACTTGCATACGCACACACAAAAACAGCACAGCCATTTGTCAAGGGTATCGTGGGTTGAGTAAACCAGCCACTCACTATGCATCTCAGCACAAAATAATACCGATGTGAGCCAGGGGCAAATTAATATTTTGTTGCATCAGGCAGTCCGTGGACTGAATAAAGCAACTTTGGACAGACAGGCGGATTTTTGTCTTGAAAACAGACACATAGGAAAGGCCCTGAAAGGCAAGGTGAAAAACTGCTGATTATCTCATAGTTTATCCAGAAACTGACGGGGCACTTCTTTTTTTTTTTTTTCACCTTGTCTTTTTAAAAGTTTAGCCTGTGCGTAATTCAAATCACTTACTCCCCATGGGACACATTCTGAAACAGATACAAAGTCATATAAAACTACATTTCAGGAAGCATAATCACAAGGTTACCTTGTCCAACATCGTGCACGTCTGAGACCTGGTTAAAAATGATAATGCAATGACCACGGAGGAAAAAAAATAAAAATAAATCAGCACTCTTTCACTTCTCAACACTTTTTGCAGCAAGCTGAAGAACAACAGTAGAATGAACAGATTTCACCACGGTGGTACTAATTATAAAAGGCCGACATCTGCATTAGAGGCTGGTGATCTGAACACCTGGGGCAACACCACGGCGGTGGTCAAACTTCATTAATATGCAGAGCTTACTTCACAAGTTAGCAAAAAGAGACAAAGGTACAAATTAGCATCTCATCTCTCCCAAGCCAACAACACTACTGAGACCCAGAGACACAGATGCTGGTGGGAGAGCCACGGTCTGATACACGAGGTTAACAAGAACACACGGCTGAAGAGCATGTCCGACAAAGAGCTTTGCAAGCTGACGGATCGAGATCTAGCTCAGGGCCTTAACTTTACAGGAGCATTAAAGTACAGGTTTTCACAGCTTTACTCCATTCTGAGGAAATATTTTACTAGGTTGCATTTGGGGAACCTGAATTGGGTTGGGCTGGATAGAGTAACTAACCTCATGTCTATCTGGGTCGAGTCTGACTGCGCTGGGGTGCCCTTATGATATGGTCTCTGCTTTTTGAAATCCAATGCCTGCATCCCTGGTTCAACATTTTGTGAAGATCTCTAATCTGAATGCATCCTATGAGTTGAACAACTGCCACATAATCTGGGGGAGGACTGGGGAAGCTCTATCTCACACCCAAGCCCATGTAAACCAACCCCAACACCCATGCGACCACACAGGAGAAGATGATGCAAATACCACATATCTCAGATACTCTGAGACTCAAGTACAATTACAATCAGCAATTAGAGTACCAATTTAGCCATTTTCTGAACACACAGATACATATTCAGAAGACTAATAGTAACAGTTATTACCCATATGCATGTAAATACTCTCTGATACTGCCTGACCAAGTGTCTGTGGGCAAGATGCCAAACCCCAAATTTCTCCCAAAGGCATAGCCATCTGTGTGTGAGTGTGTATGAATGGTAGGTGTCCCAGATAAGAAGTTGGCAACTTGCATGGTAACCTTTGCCTTTACCAGTGTATGATTGTGTAAATGCTGACTTGTGTTGTGAAGTACTTTGAATGGTCGGCAAGACTATGAAAGTCTAATATAAATCAAGTCCATATGCCATTTGTAAAGCTTTCTTTTTGTCACACGCAAACACCATTGCAACCGCATCAATGCCTTTAACGAGGCTGTCGAAAAGTTAGCGTCTTTATCACCCTCAGATATCTGTTATTCTACAACACACGACTGACATATTTTCTTTACCACAGAGTTTGTTTAATGTGTTGAACACTGCAGAGTAGTTAGCAGTTGTCAGATGGTCTAGCTTGTTACTGCTGACTGCTGCTCCGCTCGTTAACGTTATGTCGCAATGTCTTGTGACGGCCTGAGCAGCAATCACAAACAATGTGGCATGCTTAATGTTCGTCTTGCATAGGTGATTGTCCAGTCAGCACTTAAAAGAAACGCTCGCAAAAGGAACTTCAAAATAACTCTACCGTGTACACACTTGAATGGTGCTGCACTACCCTCGCAGTTTAGTTTCTGTCAATTATGTGAATCGATTTTTTTCCCGACCCCTACATCCTAACCAACCGACGTAGCCCAAATTGGAAGTGATCTGGACAACACTGGATAGAGACCATAACTATACAGACAACCACACATACATCAGGCATTGGAAGGCTCTGAAAGCCTGCAGTTACCCTTACTGAGCCTTCATTAAAAAAGAAAAAGCAGCCAAAAATGAACACCAGATCAAAAGGAAAAGCAGATCGCACTGAAAAACGATCATATTGTTTTCCCACACGAGGCTAGAGTTTCTTTGCAGTAACTAAGGGCTTTTTCCAGAATCCGACTGACTGTGTTTTTCAAGGCTGGCAATATGTTGAGCCTGAGCCAAGTTTATCTGAGGGACCATGCTGGCAAACATTACTGAGGAGGAGTACACCCGTACATTAATGAGTCAAAACATCACATGTAGAAAACAGAGGAAAACAGAACGGAGCCTAACTGTTCTAATGTGTTACATTCATTTACAAAAAATTCAAATATTCTAGTTAAAGAACATATTCCCTATAATGACTGACATTCTGACAAAGTTATCTTAAATTATAGCATTATATAGCACCATCTTGACAAAAGGGTCTCACGACAAGGTTGCTGTTCAGGAGATTGTGACCATATCACTAGTGTTAAAGTGCTCTTTAGTGTTCGGTCCATCCTGCAGTGAGAGGTCGACAGAATAGTGCAGAATATGAGGGGGACAAGCACAAGACCAGCTGTCAGCCCACTGACCAGCTCTCAAGTGATAGTGACCTCATTCAGACAGGTTGGCTGCTTTCAAGCCCACCAGCAAACCAACCTGCTGCTACATTACCATATTTTAATAATATCTACCGTACCTGGAAGAATTATAAATAAAGTTATAGGAAAATATAGTTAAACTAGTGTGCCGTTACTCTACATTGTATATCATATGACCTTAATGGGATCGGTGGCGATTGCTCAATTGTCACGGAGTGTGTACATTTAATTACATTTTTTTTTTGGAGAATAGGAAGGACTTCTTCATGTAGGCTTAAAGGCGAAGTTTTAAACTTTATTTTTGACTTTTGAAACAGTAGTCGTCCTTCTATAGTAAAATAAGTATTAAAGTAAGTAAAGTAGCTGGCCATGACCTACGCTTTGTCTTTTTCAAATGAGACTACAGAAGTTGTCGGTGACATTAAACATCATCGTGCCAAACATGGACACTCATCTATTAACTAGTCTGTCTGTACAGGCCGAATAAATTTACAAACTATTCTTACTTATAGCAATATAATATACGCTTTGAAAATCCCAAAAGTGGTGTTCATCTGTGAGATTATTTTGAGAAACAAAACCTGTAAATACCATAAACTTGTGATTGCCACAGAGCTTATTTTCGGTGATTATTCAAAAATCCTATCTGCTTTTTGTAGAGGGAGCCAGGGCAATGCTAACTTCCAGGTCCACCAAACTCCCTCCCTCTCGTTGTCCAGCAGATAACCAGGCTCATGAAAATCTCTGTCAGTCTAACTGGCACGTTATTATTTCCCATCTGTAGTTTCAGTGGCTGCCTGGTGATAATGGGTTGACACTGTGTTTTTTCTGGCAGTTGGTTCATAAAAACAAGCTCATACAACAGATTGTGAGCCATACTTTCCCCACCAGTAAAGACACTGTCACTTTGGCTGTCGCAGGTACATTGTTTCTGGGTAAATCAGGTGAAGCAGACAGGCTAGCTGCCATGCAGACAGCTAGCCGGAATAACATTACCAGACATCACCAGAATAACACAACATACTATGTGAGTTAACAGTTTAAGTCAACTTTAACACAAACAAAGAAGCCAACCAATCAAAGGCATAGTCTGGGGTGGGTCTTATAAGAACCCAGGTGGGAGCCATAAAAATGGGCGTCGAGGAGAGATTTTAGAATGCACAGTCCCACAATGCTACTGCAGCATTTTATAACTAAGTGAACTAAGCAATGCAATAATGTTCAGGGAAGAGCAGGATCACCATGAATCTACATATTCAAGAGCATAAAAGTCCTAAAGAAAGGAGTATTCTATTCCCTCGCTGTTACCTTTTTTGCCGCTGACGCCTTTAATCTAATTTAAAACAAATATAAGAGTCAGATGATCTGTCTCTAAACTGCATCAGTGAACAGCAGCAGATTGCTTCACAGTGCGATTTTACCTGCAGCAGTGTGTCACTTCCTCCATGCCTCTCAGGGGTTTAACATAATTGCATTTGTTATCCAATCTACACACATACCTCCTATTGTAAGTTCCAGCTTGACCCAAACGTCATTCAACACAACTCTCTGGGCAATTGTAATTGATGTGCACTTGTTCTTCATGTTCTTTAGCAAATACTTCCTAATAGAGCGGGACAGCTCAAGACCTCACTGTAATCACAAGTGTTTAGCACTCATTCTTTATACTCTCTTCATCTCCACAGCTAATTAGAATCAATAAACATGGCGAACAAACAAGGCTCATTAGGGCTTTCACTATCGTCGTCCTCCCTAGGCAAAAGCCTATAGGGTGAGACAAACCTGCTTTTAGAATCGCACTCAAGCGCTGTGCTGGATACTCGATAGATATAGTGAGCGCAGCATCAAGAATAAAAATCCTTTGAAATTGCCATGAAGCTTTTGAAGCCTATGTCCCACTGCTCGATGCTCTCAGGGTTTTCATCTCTCCCATCTCTCCTCATTTGCAGAGGAGCTCTCAGGGCCTCGCTGAGCAGCTGTAATGAACTCCAAGGAAAAGCATCCACAGAGAAGAGGACTGCATGGACAGACAGGGCATTACTGTACTGCATGTGCCGCAAGATGCTTTATGCAAACACGCTGCTCGCAGTAATCTACAAAGTTGTAGCAATGCAGCGAGGCTTGTCACTCAGTTTCGAGGATGTCGGTTAACTCTTTCGCTCATGAACCATTCAGAAAGACAGAAGGAATTTGGAGGTAGAGATGTGTCATCACAGGGTTCTGTTCTGCCAGCTCTACCCCATAAAGTAGTCCGTTCCCCTACTGCGCTTCTATTTCATGTCTGTGGTTGAGATGGGTGTTGTTCATTTTCTATCTGAGTGGATTTGGAGACTGAGGAGGCCACCCACCAGCTTGTGCACAGCAGGTGGTGGAAGTCTCTGTGAGGAAAAGGAAACGACTGACAAACACAGAAACACTTAACAGCAGCATGAGGCATGGCAGGGTCAGAAATTAGATGTTGTATCAGGCTGACAAGAAGAGTGATATATCTGTAAAGTAGCGGCAGGACAGAAAGGTAATGAGATGTTGTGATCAGATGAATGACAGTGACTTCATTAAAAACCCTTCAATTTACCCAAAAGATGCAGACTTCCATTTGCGACAGGGGTAACCTCTTCTACACGGAGGGGCAATAAGGTTTAGAGGAATCTCTGAGACTTCGACAGGCAATGAGGCGTGTCGCCTGCAACATAAGAAGAGAGAGGCACATTGAAGCAGTTCATAATGCACATTTCAACAGGTTCAAGAAGATGAAGTAGTATATTTTTATTCAAAATCAGACAGCAGGTAACGCGCGGACAATGGCATGTTTCTCGTAGCATGAACGGTGCGGTACTGGGTCTGTGAGCACGCTGACACCCACTGAGCTGAAAGTTGTATTTGGCAGAAAGAGAGATTACTTCTGTCCACTGCCCACGGCATTTTAATGCCTTCAAATCAGGGCCGGGAACTCTCATATACGCATTATCACAACGGGCTGAATCAGCACACAGTACATTCATTGCCAGGTAGCAGAGAGAGAAGGTGGTTGAGGAGGAGGAGGAGGAGGAGGAGGAGGAGGGAGGGGGGGCGGTGGAGATTAGACATGATCAGAATATGCCAGGCTGAGTGTAATGTGAGATGGCAACAAAGGCTGCGAGGAACAGATATGAACAGGAAGGAAGGAAGCACAAGACAGGAGGAAGCAGATTAGAACTACTTTCTGTTATCTAATGTGTTAGCATAATGACCTTCCTGGTTCAAATCTCTTGAGTTCCAGTACAGTAATTGTTAACAATATATGTAGTCATATTTTAACAGATAAGTATGGCACATCAACACAGAAACAAACAGTGCATATATTTTAGAACACATTTTGATGAATGTGTTTGTAAGTGATGATCTCTAACACGTTGCTATATGCCATTTGTAAAGCCTGTGTCACACAATGAACAGTTTATTTAGAAAAATTCAATGCATACCTAAACACAGATCTGCCCTAGCCCTTACCGAGGGACGTGACAAAGAGCTCAAAGTGTTGACCTGGCCCAGCATTCCCCAGATCCCACCAGAACAAGCATCTGTGGGACGTGCTGGACCAAGTCCTTGCCATGGAGCCCCCATCCCCCAACATAAAGGACCTAAAGGACCCATATCAAAAGTCCCATTCCAGATACCACAGGACACCCCCAGAGGTCTTATGATCATGCCTTGATGGGTCAGAGCTATTTTGGTTGCACAAGGGGAACCCGCACAATATTTAGCAGGTGGTTTTAGTGTTGTGGCTGATGGGTATATACTTTTCTCCAATAGTTAGATGAAGAGATGGATATCAATCTTGTGTCTGTATGTAAAGTACAGAGCTGGAATTAGGAGAAGCTTAGGCTAGTTTAGAATAAAAACTGGAAGCAGGGGGAAACAGCTGCTCTGTCCTATGGTAACTTTACACCTCTAAATCTAAGTTATTAATTTTCACTTTGTGTGTTTATTAAAGTCAAATACAAAGATAAATATGTCGACAATTTGTGATTACATCATTGCCAATGTGATTTGGGACGGACGCTATAACAAGTTCAACTATCCCATTAGCAGTGAGCCAGTCCAGACAAACCTTATCTGGAAAAATAGAACACAAGTCACCAAGCGCAGTAGAGAGGGAGGGGCAGGATATGGGCATCGGGGTGAATGGAAAACGGTCATAAACAAGCCACCTATAGATCACTTCATGGTGCCAAATGCTTCTGCTGGGTGAGTAATGGAAGAAGCAGGCGCTTGTCATAGAAGCATCCCCTGGTGAGGAGTGAAATGCGACTGGTACACTAGATAATGTGCTGCCTCTTGATGACTTTGGCCTGTTGTCTGCTGCTGACTGGCACAGTCAGCTGACAGTACTGAGGCCAGTCCCACTGCACGCTCATAACACATCACATCCTTCAACAAATATACTGCCTGAGAGTTACCTGACAGAGGTAAAACAGACTTTACCAAGTTTCCTATTTTCACTGTGTTCTTTCCTAGGAAAAAATAAATCCTTGCAAAGTCATTCTCCTCAAATTGTTCTTTTTCCCTTCTTTTTCTTTAAAAAATGTGTTCTTTTCTAATAGCGAAAAACAACAGCACCTGTATGTGATAGACACACACACATCAAAACAACCACACAGAGAAACAGAACATGTTCTGCTACCATCAGAGGAGCTCTCCAAGCAGCGGTGCTTCTGCAGAACTGAAATCCAGATAGATCCATCCTGAACTTTACTGCTTGACATCTGGGAATTAAGGAGCATTTAAGTTGGCCTTGATGAACTCATAAACTTTCAAGGTGGACAGGTGAGGGAACATTAACCCCAAGTGGGTTCGTAAAAGGTGATATAAAAATGAGCATTAAAGAGATCACTGTGATTAGCCTGAGAATAGAACAAGACAGGGTTGTATGTGAGGAATAACAACAATGGTTGAGCCTTGAAAGAATGATGACTTTAGAGAGCAATAATGTGGGTTTAGTGTGATCACACAGTCTTGCCAACAAGCACAGACACCCCGACCAAAAGGCACCAGTTATTTTAACTTTTTGTGTTTTTATGAGGATAGCACAGGCCAGGAATAGAATTACATTTTGGGAACTAGCATGCCATATTTTTTGGGATTAAAAAAAGAATTGTGGTAGAAGATTTCACAGTTTGGCAGACTGTTAATCATTTGTGTACTATTTTGAAATAATAATTTTCAATTTCTTAAATTAATTAATTGTATTTTATCTTAAGTACAACCAAGGCTACCTGAGAATTTCTGTTTCCAAATGTGGCCCTGTTTCATAAGCAAACACTTTGAACTTACTAACAGAATTGAACACTCCAGTGAACACTAGTAACCATACTTAGCTGCAATATGAATGTAGCTGAAGTAGCTTAAAAGAAAAAGTGTCTCTTGCAGATTAACTGTATAACTTATCTGACATTATCATCACTTGTGACCCACTACACGTGTGTAACACTGTCAGAAACTACGAAGACCCTGCCCTCTGCCTGTATATAACAACGGTGCGGTGTGAGGTCGAAGTGATCAGGTTGCAGCGCTTTGCCCGACTCCTTTCTCTATGTTTGGTCTGTCATGGATGTATAAAGAGCTGCAGGTTGATGTGTCTGTTTGACCAAGGGGTGGGTTGAGCTACACACACACAGCAGGGAGGAAAACGGCAGACAGGAGGAAGTGTGCACTTCTAATGTATACCGAGGAAGCCTCCTCCACTCTGCTATCCTCTCTGTGAACCAATACCAGTACAATGAGCAGCAGAGAGAAAATGGAGAAAATCACATCATCCTGATGACCTTGCTCACTACCAACACCTCCTCTCTGGCTTCCCCTCAACTGTATCAGCAGCCAAATCTGCCTTCTGCCTGTCAAAGATCAACGCCTCTGCCTCCAACCCCAGGAAACTATTCACCTTATTCCCTTCTCTCCTCCCCCCTCCCACTCCTTGCCCTCCTTCCTCCCTCACTGCTGATGACTTTGCAAATTACTTTACCAAAAAAGTAAAAGACTTCAGCTCCTCATTTACTCCTATGCCCATCCAGAAAGCACCTTCCCCAACCCTCACCCCCGAATGGCTCCTTGCCCAAACCCTGCTTTCTGGAAACTGGTGTCCCTCAAGGATAAGTATTAGGCCCGCTTCTGTTTTCACTATACACTAGATCACTAAGCTCTGCAATCACATCACATGGATACTCTTATCACTGTAATGCAGACAACACCCAACTGTTCCTCTCTTTTCCCCCATCCTCCTCCAACACCCACGTTGCAACGCGCATCTCTGAATGTTTGGCAGACATCTCCGCTTGGACAGCTGGGCATCACCTCAAACTCAACCTTAGTAAAACTGAACTCCTCTTCATCCCAGGGAAAGACTGCCCTCGCATGGACCTGTCAGCCACTGTTGAGGATGGCACGGTATCGCCTTTGTCGACGGCGAGGAACCTGGGCAAATCCTGATGACTGACTGTCCTGTGCCCCTAACATCACTGCTGTGGGCCGATCCTGCAGATTTGCCCTCTACCAACATCTGAAGGATCCAATCTTTCCTTACAAAGGCCGCGATGCAACTCCTGGTCCAAGCACTGGTCATCTCCCGTCTGGACTACTGTAACTCCCTCTTGGCTGGACTTCCAGAATGATGCAATGCGCCTTGTTTTCAATCTACCCAAATTCTCCTGTCTACCTCCAAACATTGGTCAGACCACACGCACTAGCGCTAGCACTTCGCTCTACTACATCAGCTGGCCGGCTGGTACCGCCATTGCTGAACGCAAACAAAGCCCGCTCAGCGAAGTCGTGACTCTTCTCTGTTTTGGCACCTCATTGGTGGAACGAACTCCCAACCAATGTCAGGACCAGGGTGGGAATTTCACGGCGGCCGCGGCCCTGTCCAAGTTGCGGTCGCGGTTCGCGCAGGTGGATTCTCATCATCACATCGATGTTCTCACGTGAAAGCCTCTCAAACAGCAGCAGCAGCATCTCAAAACAGAAGAACAACACTTACAGCACAAGTGTGCAAGCGAGCTCAGCCGGTTTTGATACGGCTGATACGAAACTGCCTTATGTGGTAGGATTTAGTTTGGTAAAGTTGGAAATATATTCACAGATTTGAACCTCCCGGATCAATAACTCATAAGCAAAACATTGTTCAATCACAAACGACGACTCTGTACTACCGTAGTAAGGCAGACAAGCTACAACCGTATTTTTCATCATAACGAGCGGTCCTCCGGGTTGGACATTAACATCGGTCTCTATGGTCAGCCGTCTGTGAGACGAGGGCACAGGGACCGTCTACAAAGTGCAACACCGAAAAGAGATACTACAAAAAATATTCAATAACTTCATTAATATTCAGTGTAATGTCACCAAAATCACTCCACACATCAATGGTCTCCTGCTTAAAAAAACTGTTTTCTAATGTAACATTAACTTGATATTGGTATTAATTAATGTTTTAATACATAATCCATGTCTTATTATACATTAGGATGTTATGGTATCAATCTGAAAGGTAAAACCATTGAACTTTACTCAATGGCCTTTGTGCCTTGCTGCCCCCAATAAAAAAAAAAAAGTGAAGGCCAAATGGCCTTTCCCCCTAAAATTATGAAATTCCGACCCTGGTCAGGACAGCAGAGTCACTCTCCATCTTCCACAAAAAAGACTCTAGACTCATTTGTTCAGACTTCACCTCGACCCCACATAGCATGACTCCCTCCCAACCCCCTGATCTGTTCTGATCGTTAGCACTTTAATCATAGCACTTATTCACTTAAGGTATCCTTGATAAATAGCAGCTACGATCGTCAGGGCTTGAAAATTGTTTCAACTTTTATTTTTGACTCAATCGATGGGGATATGTCTTGGTTTCTTTCAAGTGACAAATTTACTTATTGCAAGTTGCTTTGGAAAAAACCTTCTGCTAAATGCCCTAAATGTGAATGTAAGCGTAAATGAGGTGGGACGCCTTTACTTGTGCATTAGAATCTAAACACTGTGAGACAAAACAACTATTTTATGTTATTTCAGATTCACAGCGCTCTCTCTCGCTCTTTCTCTTGCTCTCTATGTAAAGTTATGAACAGGCACTATTTTGTACAATAATTCAGATCACTAAGACAACAAACAAAAAAAACAACAATGTGTCTGTCTCTCAGTACTTTGACTTTCATGCATGTCTTCAGCACTCAAGCCTATTTGTTCCCACTAAATATATATAAATCTTTAAATCATTAATAAACAGCTCCGTTATTTGGTAAGACAGCAGTGCACTGTAGTACTGGGCACAACAATGTAGATCTATGGCACAGAGGAACAAGATGTATTAGGCGTTGGATACATATAAAGACAGTAAACAAATATCAAGTGAACAGTGCTGTGGCTGCGGTGGGATAAGGGTAATAATAAAAAGGCATATTAAGTGCATTTCAGGGTGTCCAGGAACAATATAGTTGAAAAATAAACTAGTGTTTAGCCTTCTTAAATCTCAGTGGGTTGAAGAGAAGGGCAAAGCTGTTTTCCTCCAAACAAAACACAAAAATCAATTTCCTTTCTGTATCCCTGGTTTATGACTGATTCTCAGAAAGAGTTAGAAATTAATTAATATCTTAACTTGTACATTTGACCTACGTTATCTTTCACAATCATGTTTTATAGTAGTTTTAAGGCTGTTTTAGAGTGGCATGAAATGAAACATCGTGAACCTCCTGAAATGAACTCACAGTGTCGTCACCACAACAGCTAAACTTTAATTAACTGCTCATCCTAATTGCAACACATTTAAATTACAGCCACTTTTACATCACTGCAGTAATCAGAGGCCATCAAGAGACACAGCAAGTGAAAAATGCCGGAACAGATCCAAACAGCAAGAAGACTGAATTTGCTGTTAGCAGGATCATTTATAACACTCAGGAATACAGAAAGCCTTTTCAATTTTAATCAGTAATATCTTCATGTCAAATTGAGTTTGTCAGTATTCAACTATATACAGTATCTATATATCAAAATGTGAATAACACATTATTTTTAGATTATTTGAAGCGTCATTTCAACTTATAAATAAAGCAAATCTAACAACAAATCAAGTTGCCCCCAAAAACATAAATTGTAAACCCTTGAACATATTGCAATGTGATGCAGCGTGTGAGAAGATCCCGCATAAAATGTAAATCAAACAGCAGTGAGCCATATGGATAAACGTGCCCCAAGGACAAATGGGTTGTGCTTTTTAGTGACCCAGAGCTGCCAGTAATAATCTCTCATCCACGGAGGTTAAGTGCTGGATGGAGATTTCCCACTGCCTGCCATATGAGCTTCCTGTTATCACTCGAGTGCAGGTTCTCTGCTTACATAATTCCTGTCTCTAAACACTCTGGCTCCCAAAACTTAAACTGTCACAGGGCTGGCAAATTGGTTTCAAGGACTAATTGAGCTTAATAATGCTGCTTTGGCTGGAAAACACACACAGGGTCATAGTCAGCACAGACACACTATGTCGGCTGTGGTTTTAGGGAATGCCCACTGTTACAGTGAGCCTATGTTCAGTGCTTTTTAGTAAAGCAAAAGTGCTGTTTCTATTAAGTAGGCCTGTATTCACCTAGAAGTTTGTGCTGTAAATAAACAAGTTGTTTGTTCATCTATATTTTATCATTTATTTAATATTGAACACTTTGGGCTTCGATAAAATCCTGTCAGGATCCTTGTAGAATGGGGTTGTCTTGTGGTGTTTGGCACCAGGACATCCACAATGGATCCTTTGGATTTTGTGGGTTGGAGGGTTGGGCCTCCATAAATCAGATTGGTTCCTGCTCATCCCACAGATGTTTGTGAGAATGGGATCTGGGGAAATTGGGGATCGGCTCAACAAATTAGGCTCTTTGACATGTTCCTTGGGGCATTCCTGAGCAGCTCTGGTGTGTGGTGTGACCCTGGGGACCCAAGGTTTCCCAGGAGAACATTACATTGGAACAAGATGATCAATGTTAATCACTTCACCTGTCAGTGCTTTTAATGTTGTGGCCAAACGGTGTATCATAAAGTTCTTGGATCAATACTTTGCATTGTTATACAATGTGATAACACTGGAATATAAAAACAGTTAGTGTAGTATATATAGCCTTATATATCACAACTACACTGGACACATTTTGAAAAACAGCTGTGCTGTCTGACACTGTCCTGTCATGTATCAGTACATGGTCAGGTTTCAGGGGTGATAGTGTTGGTGAGTGAGGAGTCAATACCGTACACTCCCTCTCTTAATCAGTATAGGATTTTATGGTCAGTTCATCTGGAAACACAGTCCTGCGCTGCTACACTGCAGTCAATCCAGCACCATCCATAAGGGCTCGATGCAAACCAGAAGCAGCTTCCCGACGAGGAAGAGATAAACACAAACACAGGGAGCGTCTGAGCCTCGTTACAACACACAGCACTAAGCTATTGAGTGTGAAAACGTTTTTTTCTTCTGTTGACACAAATCCCAGGGACAAAACACCCCCACCTCTTTACTTCCTCCTGATGAATGAGTAGTGTGTACTTCCGCCAGTTATGTAACACAGAGTCTGCTGTGTACTGTGCTTCTGAAAAAGCAGGTTTAAGCGGTTTTGCTTTATATAATGTGGAAATCCAAATCTTCCTTTTTTGCTGGATAGGCTGTATCATGTCTCAGCGTCTATAAGCTCGCTTGCTTGTTGTATTATTCCACAAAGCGAGGTACTTAATTGTCTAATGTTGGTAATCCTGAGCTAACCTTTTCCACAAGTCTATGACTGTGTTAGTTTCTCCTATAGCAGGAAATAACAAAGAGCAATAACAGTCCTCGCTCTTGAACAAACAGTCTTAAAGGCAACTTTCAGAACTAGGGTTGGTAAGATTGGAGAAAACAGCAAGAGCAAGCAGTATCTGAACACCACCCCCCTTCAGGACTCCTTCCAGAGCCAGTCCTCCAAAACACATAAACGCCCACTCAGTGTTGGGTGACAGTTACAGTAACGTAACTACTTTTTCGGGTAAAAAGTAGTGTAACGCGTTACTACTGAAAATGTGGTAACGAAACGTAGTTCCTTTTTCAGTTGGGCACAACGTTACTTTTCCCAGGGACAGATTTGACAGCGACACTGCCTCAGCTGCGCGCTTGCGCAATAGTCGCGGGCTCTCATTCCACACTGAGTGTTGTGCTTGGAGAAGTTGAAGGAGCGATTTATTGATTACTCGAGGAAACAGATCGTGAGGGAGTTGCGAGCTCCGGGCGGAGTCCGGTTGGGCTGGAGCTGTAGCACGGTGGCTGGTAGCGTGGTGCGCCGGTAAGCCGGTGAGCACGGAGAGAGTAGCTGCTGTAGAGGTGCGGAGGGCTGGATGGCTGAGCAGGAGCACCAAAATAACCCACAAATATCACAGGATATGACAC
>OMLP01013696.1:3916-14365 GCA_900302685.1 Spondyliosoma cantharus
TATGAGTGCCCTGTGTACAGAGGACACAGCTTCTGTACATGGGGTACACTCTACCTATTGAGCTGCAGTTGAAATAGTTAGCTAGAAGTAGTGGATACATTACTGGAAGAATTAAAGGATAAAAGGTTCAAATAGCTACTGGATACTGGTTGATTTGTCAAGCTTTTGTCATCAAAGCAGTGGAATAATAGTGCTAACTTGATCTAACATTGGCAGTACAATTTATCTACTATACTATTTCTATCTTCATGTCCACTTTTATTCAATTATTGTTAAAATACATGTAGCTAAAAAATAAATTCAAATGAACGCATTTGGTAACACAATAGGTAGAGTCATTGAAGGGGTACTTAAGATTGGCAGTCTGTCACATAGAGAACAGTGGTTCGCAACCTTTATTGTGTAAGAAGATGAAGAAATAAGTATCTCATTAGGTAGCTTAGCATAAATCAATTCCTGAACTATAGTAAAACATAAAAACTCCTGTACAAAGTGCAGATGGTGGAATTGCATAATGAAAAATTCTACTCTCCCTCCTTTCATAAATCCAGTGGGAAAGTTGGATACTAAGAAAAAGATACTTGACCTGTTATGGGAAGGGATTTGAACGATTAGATTTTCCACTCCATCAACTTTTTGTCATTACAGTTGGATTGTGAGAGCTTTGGGCTACACCATTACAGCCTCCGCCAAAAAACAATCTATCACAAGTTCCTGGAGAAAATTGATATCGGAATTAGCTTTTATGTCAAAAACTGTGGAAGTGCCTCATTGCTCTGCGTGCTAGAGTACAGTAGGTCTTCCAGGATGACCTCAGACCCACCTCAGCGGTTCAGCCCCTTGGCTCATTAACCGCTCACACCTATTAGTCCATGGTGATGAAAGAAAGGGCAGATGCATCAGAAAGAGAAGATAAAAAAAAAACAAAGGACATTTTCATCAGGCCAGGCAACTTGTAGGGATGATGTAGCTGGTTTTCCCCTTTCCAACACAAAGCCCAGTACAGTATATCATGAATTCCATGGGCTTGACTCAAACATCCCCCCTCCTCTCCCCTCATCCAGTGGACTCTCCCAACAACCCGGCCGTTTGTTACTGTTGGGGGGGAAGTGATGTCAGTGACTCACGAATCGCTACAGTGGAGGGAGGCAGAGGGGGGATACACCAGGCCAGGGCACAGCCTATCTGATGTCAGAGAGAGAGAGAGAGAGAGAGTATGTGTGTAATCTTGTTTTTCAATATTTCTGGGGTCCCAAAAAAGTCCACTCCCATTGTGGGGTCCGAAAGCTTTGTGGGGACAATAATGCTGGATTAAGTATTAGGAGACTTGGGTTACGGTTAGGGTGAGCATTAGGGTAAGGCTCCCTGAAATTAATATTAATCTATGTAATGTCCCCACATCGTGATGAAAACAGGGAAATGTGTGTTTGTGTTCATATGGTTCACAGCAGATTACTGAAAGCATCTGATTTCCAAGAAAACTGCTATTGTGTCTGGATTTCATCCTGGCTACTCACTCTGCTGTGGCTACCTTAAGCATCAAGCGACGCACTCTAAGTGGTCTGCATCACTCGTCCATGGAAATCTTTTCATCATCCAGGACATTTACAGATAACCTACAATCTACAGCAACCACTGCTGAGGAGAGGAAGAGAGTTTTATGACTCTAATAATGGATTGAATGGGACCTTGGACTAGACTAGACAGCCACTATCTGTGTGTGTTATCTTGTTCTATCTTTGCAGGGTCCTAAAAAAGTCCAACTATGGTGTGGGTTCCAACAACTCTGTGGGGACCAAAATGCTGGATCTCATAATAGTTAGGGTTGGGTAAGGCTCCAGGAAATGCATATACGTTTATGTAATGTCCCGTGCGAGTGTGTGTGTGTGTGTGTGTGTGTGTGTGTGTGTGTGTGTGTGTGTGTCCGTACAGCTCACAGTAATCTGCCTGTCAGAGTAGATTTCTGAAAACATCTGATTTCCCTGTAAACTGCTATTGTGTCTTGGTGAAATTCCTGTGGCTTCATCTCTGTGAAGGTCTTCGATTACGGTTTCTGTGGTCATGTTTTAGTCTGAGCATGATGCTGGACCAGGTTTCATCCTGGCTACTCACTCTGCTGTGGCCACCTTAAGCATCAATTGACGCACTCTAAGTGGTCTGCGTCACTTGACCATGGAAATCACTTTGTCATGGAAATGTTTTCATTATCTTGGACATTTACAGATAACAAATACTTTTCCCACGCTGTTTTCATGCATTATAGATACCTTCTAGTTTACAATTAATCAAAAGAGAGAAAAAAAACGACAAATACATTAATAAATAACTGATAAATCCAGAAACTTATTTAAAGAGAAAAGGAGAAAAAAAGTGGGGGAAACATATAGGCTAGAAAAACAATTGGATGTTATTCATGGCAGGATTGAGGAATAATTGTTCATTGGCCAGAGCTTTGTCAGCCCTTCATGACTTTAATTATGGATTTAATGGAACCTTGAGCTCTGAGGTCCTACTTAGAAAGCAGTCAGTACATTGGTCAGGTCACTCTAAGTTGGCATAATATAGGTAATTCTTTTGTTAAATTAAAAAAATCTCCATACAATAATACATTGTATGCATTAATTAATCTAACAGACTACTAAAACCGTTGTTAAATGTTAGACTCGCAGGGTTTTAACCTTTAAAAACCACCTTGATGCTCTCTAATATTACAGTTGACATAGCCAGAATTTAAATGTAGCTCCAAATCTATACAGGTCAGTCTACTACACTGGACTTGCTAGTCTTTACTGTAGACCTGGGTCACTGTAATCTTTGGCTGTAGCAACTACCTGCCAGTAAACATCTTGTAAGCATAGCTTCAACAGATATATCTGCAACAAAGTACAGAACAAATCTGATGGAGCACCATGCGAAACACATACGTAGTTTGCTCCCTCTTGATTTTAATGTAATTGTGACTAAATTACTGTCAATTATATCCTGCGCTAGAATTCTGATGTTTTTTTTATCCTGTTTTGTACAGTACATAGCTGTCTTTGACATCACATCAACACTGTTGTTTCCTCACATTCTCATAATGTTAGCTCTCATGTTTTGAACTAAAATTCTGGCCATATTTTACAAATGTCCCTTTAACACATCTATCGCCATAGACATCATCTGTTGATGAAGACAGACAGAAAAAGCTAGTAAGCAGACCTTGAGCTGTCCTTGTTATTTTCCTCTGCACAACGTATAACATTTCCATATGAAGATAGCACAACACTGATTTCTGTAACAGCCTTCTCTTTGTATCTATATGCCAATCAAAACAACAATCACACGTCATATTTTTATCTTTTAAAGATATTTTGTTCAATAAACGCTGAAAAAGTTCAAGTCTTGGTTTGGATCCACATTATACAGTAATGGGACTTTGCCAATTTGTTTTTATTCATTCTTTGCTGGGCCCTTTTACGTGCGTCGTCTCTGGATGCAGACACACTGATAGTACCGATCCCGCTGTGAAAATAATGTTTGACATGGATTGAAAATATGATACATTTGCCAAGTAGAATAATGAATTCTTTAAAAATACATGTCATGGACCCTGAAACTGTTAGTGTAATCTTATAGGTGATATTAAACATAGAATTGTTTATGTTGTCCTGTGGTTTATTTTGGTTGTGTGATTGTGTGAACTTTGTTTCAGATCTTTTAGGTCACGAAGAAAGGTTTCAAATTACTGACCACTCCTTGACTCATTATTGTACAAGGATTTTGTCATGTCGCACAGGAACATTACTGTAAGCAGGGAATTCTAATCTCACCACTTCTCATCAGTAAGCCTTCCTTTCTTTCTCACCAACAGTTGGCAGAGATTTTATCTCCACACACTCCCTCATATATCCCCTAATTTCAAGCCTGCTGGAAATGACTTCACTCAGTCCGGTCACCCACAAGCTGAGCCAACCATATCCTTGTATGGCATGGCCTGGGAGCCCTCTTGTTGTCTGTCAGCAGGCTTCCCACCGCTCAAAAGATCAGAGATGTGCTTGTCAGACATTCCTTGCCTCCTGTATCACTATACAGCCTGCAATTAGGTATTCCCACCTTCCCTCCTCCTTCTCTCTTTCTTCTTTTCTCTCCCTCCATGTCAGACAGACACCTCCATTCATCCACTGCACAGAAAGCTGAACGCTGACAGGTACTACCCATTGTAGCGAGCATTACCTAATTATATATTTGTGCGTGTGTGGTATGGTCTAATCACACAGCAACAATGGCTGTTTTGTGCAGCTGTATCCAGGCATAACCAAGAACTGTAGCACTGTTATTGAGACCAGCTTTAATATATACACATCCCCTCTGTTTGCTTTGGCATCTGCAGCACAAGTAATAGTAAGGAGGTGGATCAGCCATGCCTTGTAAAGTGACAACCTTTTAATAGGTTTGGACAAATAACTGTAGTTTTGTCAGGCTGTTATCACTGGGAAAAACACCCTAAATCAGAAATCCCCATGCTCTTACACTTACAAGCAGAAATGAGAGGCAGAAGTTTGCATCAAAGTGTTTTGGAGACAAATCCTCACAGTACTGCGCTGAAAGAAAGAGGACTGACTGATGTGCTGTTGTTTCTGCTACACTCCATAACTGCTACAGTGAGAAGGGGCTGCAAGTAACTGAAGAGGGTTTTTAATTCATTCATTATATATCAGAGGTAGAAAAAGCACTTAGATCCTTCATGTAAAGGAACAGTGCACCCAAAAATGAAAATTCAGTCATTATGCTATCCCCATGCTGTGAAGCTCTGGAAATGTTTTGTGGAATACAAAACTTCACCGACTTTCCATCAGCATGGGATTTACTGAATTTCCAACTTTTGGTGAACTGTTCCTTTGAGTGAAGATAAGTCAGATAAACTGTATAAATACTTGAAGGTAGAGTCCTGCATTCAAAATTCTATTAGAGTACAGAAGTATAATTAAAAAATTACTTGCAAGTATCCATTATGGCCTTGTCATTAAATGATATATAATCTATATTAAATCAGGATTATCATTGATGCAAAAGCATTATGTAAACAACAAGTTTATGTGACAACATATATAAATGAACCATATATTATTTCAGATGTTATTCATACTAAACCTGAACCTGAAAATGACTAGCAACTACAGCTGTCAAATAAATGTCACAAAGTAAAAAAAGAACAACATTCCTTTTGGACTTGAAGGCCATTTTTGGTTGGTAAAGTGATGACGGGTAATTACTGATGTGTTTTTTTTTTGTCAATTTACTGATTTTTAACACAAGTTACTGGATAAAAAATGTCAGTTGTTTAGCCTATTCAGGCTTTTTTTTTCACTCAGCAAAACGCTTAAAAACTAAAGACTAAACATTTCCGTGTTTGGAAATTGATAAACTTTATCTGTAATACCTTAGCTTGACAAAGTGAAACATTAACAACATGGAAGGATGATTTTCATGAAATGAAGACAAAAAAATAAGAGCACATGAAAAAGCTTTATTGTCACACCAAGCTTTTACATAAACAAATTTAGAGTTTTTGACTTCAAGCTTAGAATGTGTAAACTATTTAGCAATGCCACTAGGGAGAACAAGTAGTGAACTCACTGTTATATAACTTACATAATTTATTAAATATCTTTATTTGGCAGGATTTTACAGGGAAGCAGGAAAAAGTACAGAAGTTAGTGGAGGTGAGGTACTCTCTTTTATTTCAGTTTTCCTGCCTGTGTTCGGAGAGAGGCAGAAACACTGGGAACCACAGTAGCAAAACAGATTTACAGTATCTGCTTCTAAATAGTCTTTGCAGGTACACATTCAGCTTTCACAAACACAATATAGCGCTATAGGTCATGTGGGATGCACAGGAATGTAAAGTAGATAAAGAAAACATGGACGAGGGTAGGGAATGGAAAAACCTGGGCAAATCCTACTTCAACAACTAAAACATTCACACTGGGGGAGAATTTGTACACTGATGCTTCTTCATGTGTCAAGTCCATGACTCTTAATACATTCCTTTAATGTAAACCACGATGTATGAACTCTCTCTTCTCATTAATACTTCACTGTTTCCTATTCTACTATTATTCTTAATAGCAGGTATAACTTGGATTTATTTTTAAAAATAGTGAATTTGTGATATATTCATTTTTGCATGTAAACAAATCATACAGGACAAACACCTTTAAGATTATATGGCCATTTGGCAGCCTAGAGATTAGCAGTAACAGACAAGGCATCTGCAGAGACCTATAGCATACTGTGAGGCAGTGTGGACACAGACAAATCACTGCAGCTCAATTAGTGGAGGCCAATACATCAAGAAGATTAATGTTGAGCTTTAAAAGTCAATGAAGATTAAGCCATGCAGGTGAACACCACCACCAACACTTAGTTTATCATATTAGATGCGAGGCTGTGGTATATTACAGTGTTGCAAACTCACAAAGAAAGTCCTGATTAAATCTGAGGACCTTGCGCATTGTGTCATCCTAAGGTCCCACGATTTAAAAACACAAATAAATAGCAATGGCAAAATGTATCCCAATCATTTTACTTTGGGGTAGGAGGGGGGCTTACTGTGCATGTACGCTAACTGACTGCAGAGCAGACCAGCCACACTGGGAGTGAATTCACAGAGGAAGTCAGGGCTGGAAATGCCCAGTCTCTCCTGGGCCAAATAAAAAGAAAAAAGTGCATCTCAGCAAGTAGCTGGTAGTGCTGTGCATACTCATGGGGGCTGGTGAGTAACACGGGTGTGTGTTAGAAGGGTTAGTGCTGTGTGGAAGTTGTGGTATTCAGGATTCTTCATTCCACAAGGTGACTGTGGAGTGTGGGTGACAAGATGTGTGACTCCACGGTTGAGCAATGTTAGCTGTTAGTTTGTGGTTATGGAGGTGCAGGCCGGTGGGGTGTCTTTAATTACTACAAGATCCACTATCTGCGTCACTGGATCTTCCCCAAACTGGACATGAGCCACTGAGTAAACTACCAGGGAATCATTCACTGACTGCTGACAGGAGGGGAGGAGAGTCACCTTATGCGCTACATTTGGCAACATTAAGCCAATAGCATGGCTTCTTTCATAGCTTTGAGCAGCATTTCATGTTTGATTAGACATACTCTACCTTCAAAAAATAGACTTTTCTTTATTTAATACCAACTGCCCTAGTAAACATCATCCACTCCAAGTATTTTACTAAGTTTGACAACAAAGTAGATTGAGGCTAGGCAAGCAGTGTTGCAGTATTAGATTTAACATGAATATCAATACTGACAAAGAGGCAACTTCATCAAGCGCTATTTATTATTCTACTGCCAAATGAATGGCCCATTTGATCATCAATGCAAAATGACTAAAGATATGGGATTTTAAACTTAAACACTTGATCTGTTTATATGGCAGCATATTGGTCAAATGTGAGACTCTTTACACCAGCATTTACCTCATTCAGTGCTTCAGAGAAAAACCTCACTGGATCAAAATGTGAATGACAAGCACAGTCATTCTGAACAGATGAATACAACAATGGAATACTTTGGGGGAATAATAGTGTTGGATGTTGATGAGTGTCACTGTATCTTAGATTTCCTCCGATAATACGAGGGTGTGGTGTGTTGGGTGTATATGTGCGCACAGTTTGTCTCTTAACATGTGGAAACACCACCACAGAGGTGAGCTGTGGGTGTGATGACATCATCCACCCAGCAGCTATGGGGATTCCCTAACAAAAAACACATTCTCTTTCTCTCAACTCATTGGTTTCTGTCTGGACCAGATGGGATGGGTCCCTCTCTCTTCCTCTTCTCTCCTTTTCTTTCTGTAGCTCAAGCACAACAGCAGTGAGGTGTGAGGGCTTCAATTCAGAAGAGTATGTGGGCGGGAGAGACAGGTCACTAAATCGAAACATGGCATATGAAGCCCATTAATAATAAACGGCAACAACAAAACAGAAGGTGGACAGACAAATAAAATACAACAAAAGTACTCTTGGTCACAGTGTGCAATGCAAACCACACACCGCCCACATTCATCAGAGTAAGTTAGATCAGCTGATTGGTATGGCGCCCTCTAGGGGCCGTGGAGTTTGCAAAGCCCTGTTTGGAATTCAGGAGAGGAGAGGACAGAGAGGAGAGAAGAAGAAAAAAAGAACAGCCGCCCTAGGCATGCTCCAGAAGCCACTGGAAGAGGGGGATGTGGTGGAGTTCTCTGCCCGCTTGGAGTGGCTCCTCTCTGGCCGGAGACTGACTGTGTGTCTGACTCTCCTCACAGTAGCGCAGCAGTGTGTGCAGCAGCTCTCCAACTCTCCACTTCTTCTCCCGAAGTCTTTGGACCACCGCTGGGAGCTGAAAGGCCACACACTTATCATTCACTGGCATCAATTACAATGCAGCTTTTTTTATTGTGGTTAACTCTTAATGCATGGGTCCGTTAAATGTTTAAGGGTTTCCAATCAGTTATGAAAGGTGCAGACATTTAAGTTAAGAGAAATGTGTCAATTCTACAGGGAAGTCAAAGAATATAATAATAACTAATGGTAATATGGTTCCCTCTTCTTCAGTCAATGGGTTGTTTTAAATGGGTTTTCGGTTAGATGCATGAAATAAGGTCTCTGGTTAACAAAAGCTTAAGAGATATTCATGTTTTTTCACTAAGTTATCAGTTAATATCCCACATGTGAATTTTAAAGCTTTCACTGGTCTTAAAAAAGGCGGTTGCTAATAAGTATCTAAATGAGACTACAGAGGTTGTTGGGGAAATTAAATGTCATCAGACTGAGCACGGAGACTCATCTACTCACTAGTCCGTCTTTACAGGCCCACTTTAGTTACAAACCATTTTAACTTTATAACTTGTAGATTTATCTATGTATAGTAAAGTGTGTATAGTACTGTATAGTGCAGTAGGAAGCCTTTGGGTGGCGATGTTGAAGCCATATGACCATCAGTTCAGTTAATTTATAGCCTAACATCAGCTTTTTACTTTTGGAAATTTACCATTCAAAAATAATAGAAGCAAACTTGTGTTTGCCATCAAGCTTATTTTACGCAATAATCCAAAATCCACCTGAAAAATCCCATAGGCTTTTTCTCGAGGGAACCGGGGCGATGCCAAGTACACTGCCGCTGCTGCTTTCTGTAACAGTGATTCCAAATCAAGGGTGCTTATACTCCAGGGCATACTTGGGGCAATTCCAAGTGTGCAGAAAGGTTCTAAATAGCTAGAAGTACTGCATAATTGTTATTGAACGCATCCTCCTGTACCCCTGCCAGCCCCTCAATCCATGCTTCAACATCCTTCCCCCTGGATGCTGATACAAACAACCATCTTTAAAAAAGACGCTTTGCGAGGAGTTGTGTACCCTCAGCTATAAAGGCTTTAAACAGCCTCTGCACACTGTAGCAGAGTTGTATTGTTCATTTGTAATGTTTTTGGTTTGTTTTTACATTGTTCTGGATGTCCTTAATGTGTAATAATTGTGAAAGCAAATGTCCTATACAAATGAAATTAAAGAATTTATCTGAATCTAACTGGTCAGTATGATAGCTAGGGTAATGGATAAATTGTTGATCTATACAGAAGAAAAAAGGATGGAAAATATCACGCAATTCAAAATTAGTTCAAATTAACACACTTGGAACATGATAGAGTGCTGTCGATGAAGGGGTCAGGGGTTACCTGAGTTCATCTGACAGGGCTTTGAAAGTATTAAGCATTACCTAACAAGTTAAGAACAACTGCACTGTAATATATTATGCAAACTGGTTTTCAGCCTCTTCTCTCCACAGCAAAGCTTACTGTAGCAGAAACCAGGATACAACTAGACAACTAACCATATAACCAACATCAACAACAATGATGGAAAGAATGGCTTCTTTCATTGAAGCAATCTGACTGGCTTAAGGAAAGTCTTCATGTTTACTAGTAAATACCACAGTGGGAGCCTATTTGCTGTTTGAGATGGGAGGTAATGAACATGTTCAGAAAGGACTGAGGGCAATCACCTGCTGGAGCTCTCTGTCAAGACTCAGCTGTATCTGAGGGATGTCTGCCATGGAGGCTGCCACCCACTGCAACATGCTCCTGAGCTGAGGGTCCAGGGTCACGTGTGGAGGGCCACGCCCAAGCTCCCTGACATCAGAGTTTACCATAACCAGTGCAGACCTGGGAGCCTGCACCTGAGTCCTGTCCATACAGAGAGTCCCTGCAGCACAGGAAAAAGTGGTTCACTCAAGATTAATCAGACTTGAACATTTCTGTACCACCCATTTTCCTGTTTTTGATTTCACTGGGCCATGTCAAAGACAGACAGATGTACCAAGTGTAATATCTAACAGTCGTTTGCTCCAGCACCGATCAGTGCTAGGTTCCCACACTCCCACAGCAGAACAGATCCAATGAGGAGCCCCAGCACCCTCAGTGGGGGCCGCTCT